>CM032451.1:107673131-107725631 GCA_019049505.1 Pachyrhynchus sulphureomaculatus
ATATATATATATATAGGCTGCCAAAGAGCCTTTTAAAGCCAAAATTGAGACAATTGTTTTTTATATTTTAAAAGAACGTTTTGTTCGATGACCTTCCGCTATTTTTCTGGAAACACCATAATGCTGTCGTTGTAGAACTTCTGTGGTTTCTACGCAAAATATTGTGACAAGTGGTTTTGACAGGCTTCTTTTGAAACTAACTTAACACCATTCAGGGTTGGTTTTAATAACGTATCTTGACCATCTTCCTTAGTTACCCTTTTTAGTCCACTCCTGGACATAGGTCTCCCGTTTTTCTTTCGATTGCTGTCTGTCCTGCGCCAACCAGTACAGAATTTTCCTGTGGTTGTTTTTACATTATCTATCTATCTTGCTGGTGGGTTTTCTATGCTTCTTTTGTACGTCCTAGGCCCCCATTGCGCTACTCGTTCCGACTTCTTGCCTTGCGATATGTCCAACCCGGCTAGTCTTTCGATAACGTCATCTACTTTAGTGCTTTGTCGTACTGTGTCATTTCGAATGCGTTTTCGTAAACTTAAACCCAGTATAACTTGTTCGATTGCGCGTTGTGCGCAGTTTAATGATCGATTTGTTTGTTAATGTCATCGTTTCCATCCCGTACGTCATTACTGGAAGAATGCAGCCATTACTTAATTTTGCAGTAGCTACCCAAATCATGTGTATTCTGCGAACTATCTCAGCCGTTTGGTTTTCTTCTCCAAGCTTTATTTTATGATCATAAACAGCACAAATTTCTTCATAGGCCTGCACAGCATTTGTACCTTTATCAAAATAAAATTGTAAAATATAGCGAATTTTTGTAGCAATTTAACTCACCTTTAAAGCGCTCTAAAGTAAGTTATACGATTATCTTTATTATAACTGCGCCGACACAGTATTCTTACAGAACCACCTGCATTATATATATATATATATATATATATATATATATATATATATATATATATATATATATATATATAGATAGATAGATAGATAAATAGAAAGATAAGTAGATAAACTACTTTATTAATTAGAATATTTTTCTATAAGTTTAAATTAAATTCATATCGACAAACTGTCAGAATTCGGAATTTATTGAATAAATTCTGACCGAAAAAAGAATGAAACTTTTTATATTTAATCGGATTATTCCAGCTGACAACACATATCTTTTGTTGCGTTTAGTCTAGTTTGTTATCTACTGTGTATTAATCCATAAAACTTTACAGTAGTAAAATTTGACAATTTACGATCTACTCAATTTATTGGGATTTCTTTACTTTACGACTCTATTTACAATGACGGTTTATGAAATTTTTGTAACTTATCTTTTTATTTACTTTGTCCAGGATGGCAGCCTTAGTTATATGGTATAGTCTCAGTTTATTGTGCGCAGCGTGGGGGGTGTCCTTATTTATTTAAGAATTTATTTACGAAATTATATAAAAACAACACTATGTTTTTAATTTCCAATATATTTAAATTGACTTGACAATTGTTTCACCATAGAATGGCTGCTTCAGAAGTGAAGTGAAGAAGAATCCACTTCTGAAGAAGCCATTGTATGGTGAAACTATTGTCAAGTCAATTTAAATATATTGGAAATTAAAACATAGTGTTCTTTTTATATAATTTTATTATGAATTTCCAACAAGTATCGGCTAACACAATCAAAGAATTTATTTGCGAGTAAGAATGATGGTATTTAGTTAAGTTATATATCGTACATATACAAATGTATGTAAAACGAACAGCAAAATCCTAGAAAAAATTAAATTTCTACATAATTTTAAATAAATATCTATTTTTATTAAGAAATATTGAAAAAAGAACTGCATTTAGGAGGTAAAGTTATATATTACTTAATAGCACGTAATATTTACATTAAAAATGTGTAAATTAGTCATGGACCCACATAAACATTTCGTATTTACGCTTGTTCGGCATCATCTCGTCAAATCGTCCGACCCACAATTTTCAAGAAATCTCAACAATTTTTTTTGGAAATTATTATATTATTATTATATTCATATTATATTATTATTATCGTTGTTATTTTCTAATTATATTACATTCGTTCCTGATTTATCTATCAAATTTTTTTATTATTTACCATGATTTTTACTAATTTATCAATATACAGTGCGACCTCGATAATCCGGACTAATTAAAACCGCGGTGATCCGAATTAGTAAATAATTCGAATTACTGAAGCAGGACATTATTTATATTAAAAAATGAATCATTTAATACAAAACAACTAAAAAACAGTACATATATAGAATAATATTTAAAATAGAAGCATGTCATATCAAGTTTTATCTTATTTTGTAAAAAAAAATTTTTGTTTGCTTAACCCTTCTCTGGTTTATCATAAAAGCAATTTCTTTTAATCTTTGAAGTACAAGAACATCACTTAGAGGGATATCATTTTCTTCTGCCCATCTCACATTGAAACACACACATTGAAACTTTTAACTGCCTCATCATTCTTCACAGTGTTCTTAACAGTCTGGTTTGTATTAGTATTTAACTCTGGACCTTCATTATCACTCTAGGGTTGTTCATTTGTATCATCTATGTCTTCTAGTGGTAACAAATCTTCATCATTTTCAAGCCAATTACATATTTCCACGTTCGTGAGATTTTGCTCAGTGAGAACATTCAGCATATCTGAAACATCTGTTAAATATTTACGAATTAACCAAAAAAATACTAAAAGAAAAATTTCTTCATTCGTGGAAAGCAAATTGTGCCGCAATTCACTCAGAGGAATCAGATCTTCAGCATCATATTCAGTGTCTGGGTTGGTATCTGCCACATAAGCCATAATTTTGTGCCAGCACTTTTTCAAAACTTCAGGGGAGACTTTTTCCCATGAATTGCATAGAAGACATACAGCATCTTTTAGGTTAATGCTTTTTAATAACCTAACAAGGTTCTCTTCATTATTTGATAAAATATGGGCTAAAACACTTTTCCGATAAAATAATTTTGTCAGTCTGATTGCATTCTGGTCCATAGGCTGCAAAAGTGCAGTACAATTTGGTGGAAGAAATAATGTTGTAAACTGTCCATCCTCACTAGTCAGCTCTTCTACAGTTCCATGGCTCAAAGCGTTATCAACGATTAGCAGGGCTTTTTCAGGCATCTTAAATGACTTTTGACTTAACGAATAAAAGAATGATGAAACCACTCTAAGAAAATTGCATCCATGCATTGGCAGATGATTTGTACTCAACAGGTATGTTCACATTTTTAAAAGCCCTCGGATTTTTTGCCTTTCCCATCACTAACAACTTTAATTTTTGTGATCCATCAGCATTGCAACATGCTAGAAAGGTAACGCGTTCTTTATTTATATTTCGACCTGGTGCGGTCTTTTCCTGAGAACGAATCAGCGTTTTTTCAGGCAACATTTTCCAATACAGAGCTGATTCATCTGTATTGTATATTTGAGTAGGTCCAAGGTATAATTCTTTGGATTCCATGGATACAAACGAGTTTCCATTTCTGGATATTCGGCTTTTCGTAAAGTTTTTCTGACGCCAGGACCGGAATTACATTTGGAAATAAATCTAAAAGAAGTTACACGCCAATAGTGAGTCTCCAAAATTATCTTTAAAATAAATCATATATACATACCTTTTGATTTTCCCTTGCTTCTTTTTTATATTCGAAATTGTGGATGTTCCTACTCCGTATTCAGTTGCCAACACTTTTCCGCTTTCACCAAGAACTAGTGTTTCTAATATACCGGACTTTTGTTTTATTGTTAATGTAATATGTTTTCTTTTAGAAGGCATTTTAATATGTAGGTACATATACGTAAAAAAAACGTTTACATACTTATATGAACCACATAACGTAAAATAGAACGTAGGTATGTTGTACTTGTGACAATAAACAAACAACTACAAAGTCCTTAACCTTTAGACGCGATACGCGATGCGTTGTAAGCAAATCAAAGGTACCTGCAGTTTGTGTGAATCCCAGATGTATTAGACTGGAAGTTAGGGGAATCCCCTCACTATCGATTTCAGTTTTCCGATGTAGTTTAAATTAAGTAGATGTCTAAAAACGCAGGTCCGGATTACCTAGTACTATCAAATCCGGATTATAAAGTACACAATGCAATAGAAATGTTTGTCCGGATTATTAAAGAATCCGGATTATCGAGGTGGCACTGTATTATGGTGTTTTTCCAAAAACCACCTTTTTAGACAATAAAATGAGTTTCAGTCGCGTAATTCTATTCATCTGCCTGGGCGGATTTTTGATTATTGACCATAATTTGAACTCATTTCCAATAAATATCGTCTCAAGCCAATTATACCAAGAACATCAACCCTATGTAAAGAAAACAAATGATCAAATGAACGTTTTCTAAGCTTAGAACTCCAAACCTAACATAACCTAATATAGCGAAGACCAAACCTAACATATCCATGTAGCGAACTCCAAACCCAACATAACCTGTTGGAGTGAACTTTAACCTGGTTTTTAGTTTAAAAGACTTAACTAAGTTGGGAATGTGGAATCTTTGGCATAATGATACTACTCAGTATATATCACCACTACACCAAACACTTTATTTTTGCACTCATTGACTCAGTCAATCATCGCTCCTGATGAAGCTAACATGGTTAGCGAAACGCGCGTCGAGTGCAAAAATAAAGTGTTTGGTGTAGTGGTGATATATACTGAGTAGTAAAAGACTTAAGTTTAGGAATTGTTAATCTGATCATTTTTCCTCTTTGCATAGGGTTATGATAGGTTTGATATTCTTGGTGTAAAAAAAAACAATATTTATTGAAAAATGAGTTCAAATCATGGTCAACAATCAAAAATCCAATCAGGCAAATCGATGGAGAAATCAAAAAAGAAGATTATAAAAAAAAAATATTGAGATGTCTTGAAAATTGTGCGACTGAGACTCATTTTACTGCCCAAAAAGGTGTTTTTCTGAAAAAGAAAGCCCTATATATAGTCATAAATTAATAAAAATCATGGTAAATAATCAAACATCCGCTCAGACAGATCGATAGAAAAATCAAGAACGAAGTTTTAACACCAACAAATGTCAAATTTTACAACGATGGTAATGTTTGTAAAAACTTAAATGGCGGCCCTCGTAGTAACGGCTAAAAACAGATCCGTGATGAATCTATTACTCGTAAAGAATTAACACATCGACTACATATTCGTTTCAAATCTTTGTAATTTAATTTCTATTTAACAGATAATTAGTAAATTCCTGACAAGCCTTTAAACGAATGCCAATATATCTAAGTTTAGCCAATTTGTATCAAGCAAATACGACACTAATCATAAACTAAAGAACACAGATGTACAAGTATGAAATGCGGATTTCAGACAACAGATAGTGCACCAATGCAGTTTGTTGTATAAAGATTTGACACTGCGCCATGTTGTTGTGTCATCAACAAGTGTCAGACGCGCACGAGTGATAAATTGGAAAAGTATGTGCATAGTGTTGTGTTGTTGTGTTTAATATGTCAAAATTTATACCGAACAAAGAGCATTCGCGGACAGCATTAATTTTTTGCTTCCATTTGAAGAAAATTGCTGTTGAATCATACCGATTACTTCGAGAAGCTTATAATGAACATGCTCCATCGTAAGATACGTGTGTGAACGATGGTTTCGGCGTTTCAAAAGTGGTGACTTCGATGTTGCAGATAAGGAACGTGGAAAACCACTAAAAAAATACGAAGATGTGGAATTGCAAGCAATGTTGGACGAAGATGATTCGCAAACACAAAAACAACTCGCCGAGCAATTGGGCGTTAATCAACAAGCTGTTTCCAATCGGCTACGAGAGATGGGAAAGATTCAGAAGACCGGTAGATGGGTACCACATGAGTTGAACGACAGACAAACGGAAAAGCGCAAAAACACGTGTGACATTTTGCTCGCTCGGTACAAAAGGAAGTCGTTTTTGCATCGTATAGTTTCAGGGGATGAAAAGTGGATTCATTTTGAGAATCCCAAGCGCAAAAAATCATGGGTAGACCCAAGCGCACCATCCACATCGACCGCAAGACTGAATCGCTTTGACAGAAAGACGATGCTCTGTGTTTGGTGGGACCGGAGGGGCGTGGTTTATTATGAGCTGTTAAAACCTGGGGAAACGGTTAATACTAACCGTTACCAACAACATTTGACCAATTTGAACCGTTCGCTGCTTGAAAAAAGGCCAGAATACCGAAAGAGGCAACACAAAGTCATTTTTCTTCATGACAATGCTCCATCACATACGGCAAAACCAGTTCGCGACACGTTGGAAGCACTCAGCTGAGAAGTTCTACCCCATGCGGCTTACTCACCAGACTTCGCTCCTTCCGATTACTACTTGTTTACATCGATGGGTCACGCACTTGCTGAGCAGCGCTTTGGTTCGTACGAAGATGTGAAAAAATGGCTCGATGAATGGTTCGCAGCAAAAGGGGAAGATTTTTACTGGCGTGGTATTCACAAATTGCCCGAAAGATGGGAAAAAAAAAAAACAAAGTAAGAAGAAAAAATGTATAACAAGCGACGGAGCATACTTTGAATAAAGCACTTTTTATCATTCTTTCGAATTTAACATGTTTTTTTACAAAAAAAAATCCGCATTTCATACTTGTACACCTGGTAGCTGTCCTGGACACCGTGCGGTCTTCCTCTTCTCACAACGTATACATTAGAAACTATGTTTTTCGTGATCTAGGGACCTTGAAACGTAGGAAAAGCAAAAATCTAGGAGGGTAAATTTTTGTCAATTGGTCGTCACACTGTGTGACGTAAGGAAGTAATTCCAACATGTATATTAAACAGCAAGTATCAAGGTAAGATTGAGCTTAGTAGAGGAGACGCGAAGCGTATCTAGTAATATTAGGACGGTCAAAGTTTTGAAAGCGACACCTATAGAGCATTACTTGAATCAAATATTGAACACCATTTTCAAGCTTCGTGTGTCATATGAACACATCCTAAATTTTAAGTCGATCTGTCAAGTCGTTCTTTGTTTATCAGCTGGCTAAAGTAGGCGTGTTTGAGTATTTTTCAAAAATGGAAAAAATCGAATTTAGTTCAGTAATAAAATTCTCTGTTTGGAAGGTTTATCGGCAACTAAAATCCATGCAAAGTTAGTCAAAGTATTAAACGAGTCTGCTCCTTCATTTCCAACTGATTTTTTTTTTATAGGTCTAGCACACGTGCTACAGGGAAGTCCCTAAAGCGTTACAGGAGCGACACGTGTGCGGAGAAAGCGATTCACGTTGTTCTTAAATCGCTGTAGATTGCACTCGGTGGGAAACACAGTCCTGGGTAAATTATTCCAAAGGGATGATGTTCTCCATATAAAAGACTGCTTGAAAAGCGTTGTACGAGGAGTAACAAGCTGAACCTCATACGGATGTGAAGAATTAGCGCGACGTGTACTTCTAACATGCACCGGTCTGGGAGGAATTAAGCGGGCCACATCCTTCGAACACTTTCCATGAAAGTACTTGTAGAATAGGCTCAAGTCGCCAACCGCTCTTCGATGTTCCAGCGAATCAAGGCCGACGGTCAGTTCCGGATCTCCAATCAGACGAACAGCTCTTCTCTGAATAGAATCCAACAAATGCAGTGTATGTTTGGGAGCGGAGCTCCAAACATGGGAGCAGTATTCCATAGTTGGTCGAATTTGAGCTTTGTAAAGAATTAACAGTTGTTGTGGAGTGTAAATAATATTCCCAACTTTTGAGGAGCTCTCCTTGCTATGCCTGCAACATGTTCATGCCAGGACATATTCGCTCCCCCAAATTAACGGCAGCAACGTTAACTTTTTTAGAAAAAACTGCCGCCTGGGTTTTTGTAGCGTTAAATTCCACTTGGTTACTGTCACCCCAAGATAGAATTTCTTCCAGGTATTTTTTTAAGTTGAATGACTTCCTGCTGTCTGCGGTTATTCGTCTGAGTAGCCGATGTCCCAGCGTTCAAAGTGAATGAAGAGATAAGTGTACTGTCATCTGCAAAGCTGTAGATTGGATTCTCGGTCTTTTCCAACAGATCGTTAATATAAATGAGAAAGAGAGTAGGAGACAGTATGGAGCCTTGGGGTACACCGGCGTTGATAGTGAAGGTGTTAGAAAGAAATCCGTCGACTGCCACTCGTAAAGAACGCTCTCTGAGGAAACATGAAAGCCACAAACAGAACTTTTCAGACATACCATAAGAACGTAGCTTAGCCAACAGCCCATCGTGCCAAACACGGTCGAATGCCTTGGATATGTCAAGAGCAACCGCTCGAGATTCTCCAAAGTGTTCAATTGCATTGTTCCAAACATGTGTTACATAAGTCAGAAGATCTCCTGTTGATCTATTTTTACGAAAGCCATATTGGTGATCGCTAATAATGTTGAATCCTTCAAGATATTTTAGAAGATGCTGATTGATAGCCTTTTCCATGACTTTCGATATTATTGAAAGCAGTGCGATTGGTCGGTAGTTATTTGGCAAGGTCTTCTTGCCTTTTTTAGGTATCGGCTTAACTGTAGCACATTTCCAGGAGGAAGGAAATATTCTCTTTCTGTAGGATAGGTTGAAAAGTCTACAGAAAACTGGTGTTAGTTCCCTCGCACAGATTTTAAGAACTATGGCAGGTATTCCGTTAGCGCCGGAAGCCTTTTTGGTGTCTAGCTTCATCAGAATACGCTTTATGATACGCTGTCTGAAGACAACATCGGGCATCCTTGACTGCACTATGGAATAGTAGGTGTGTTTTTCCTTGGAAATCGACAGTAGATTGTGAAGCAAAGAGTTCAGCTAACAAGTTTGCTTTCTTAACAGGTGTCGTTGCAATAGAATTATTTGGCCGTGTGAGTGGTGGTATGGTGGATTTGGTGAAATTTTGACTAACTGCCTTAGCGACCGACCAAAAGGACCTTGAATTGCCGGGACAGGCGAACAGTTTGTTTCTAATCCGTTGATTGTGTAGCTCCTTGGTTTCATCGGTAATTTCTTTGCATCTGTTGCTGGCACGAACAAATGTGTTACGATTTATGGTGTTAGGATTTTCGCGCCATTGTCGGTATGCAAGATGTTTAGAAGCAAGAGCTTCTTTGCATTTTCGGTCAAACCAAGGCTTGCCGTTGGAAGGGCATTTCTTCGAAAAAGGGATGTAAGCCTCCATACCGGCCAAAATAACATCGGAAACCTCCCTGGCGCAGTCAGATGGGTCGTCGGATCGAAAACAAACGTCTAACCAAGGGAAAGTTCGAAAATATTCCATGAGATCTTCCCATTTAGCAGTCTTGTAGTGCCAAATCTTGCGCGGTTTAGGCGCCTCTCTGTCATTGATTGGTAGAATACTCGATGTTTAAACGTGGCAGTATAAACGCCAATGATAATCTACGTTCAAAACGTCCAAAAACAACTGAAGAAACTTGCAAGTACAAGACACGGTAGTGGAAGACCGTCGATTAACAGCGGATGATTTTGCTGATACTATAGGCATCTGACATGGATCAGTACATGAGATCTTAACTAATGTTTTGGGTATGAGAAAGTTATTCAGAAGATGGGTGCCGCAATTGCTAACATCGGAACAAAAACGCACTCGAGAGAAACTGTCTAAACATTTGGCTCGTTTCACAAAGAATAAAACTGATTTTGGGCGTCGATTTGTAACTATGGATGAGACTTGGGTTTACCAATATGATCCTGAACTGAAGCAACAAACCGCACAGTGCACTGAGCCCGATTGTTTAGCTCCAGAGCAGCCAAAGTGGTCAAAGTCGTCCATAAAAATTATGGCATCAGTTTTCTGGGATGCAAAAGGAATTCTGTTAATTCAGGGATGTCAAAGATACGGCCCGCGGGCTGCATCCGACCCCCGGGACGTATCAATAAGGCCCGCGATCGCAATGTGTCACAGAAAGAAGAATCATGTTTTTTTTAGAGCTTTTACACTTCACTCGATTCCTCTACGGAAGTTTTTAAAATGCGCACACTACATTTATAAGTAATTTCAAGGGCAGCGCGTGCCTTGACAAGCGAGAGAGATAGACAGTAACGCCATCTCTTAGCAACAAGCGGAAATACCCTATTATTTTTGTTGAGAACAATAGAATCTTCCACGCGCTTCGAGTCTAGACTAGAACCTTCCTTATCGATATTATAAAAGGAGTGCGTCGGCGCGACGTGAGTCAGTTGAGTGTGAGTCGAGTAATCGAAGCGATACGGTCGGAGAAGGATTTTAGTTGTGTAGTGATTGTGAAGGTATTGTGCATTTGTTTGTGTCGTGCGCGTGCGATATCCATAATTGTTGTGTCGAGTTCCATAATTGTTACGATTTTGGCATAATGTCACAAAAACGTAAAGTTGATAGTGAGTGCAGAGTTTTTCAGTCTAAATGGGAAATTGCATATTTTTTCATAGAATGGAAAGGTAAACCACTGTGTTTGATTTGCAATCAAACAGTTGCTGTTTGTAAGGAGTTTAACTTGAAAAGACACTATGATACGAATCATAAATCAAAATTCGATTGTTACACTGAAAAAATAAGAATGGACACATTGTCATCTTTAAAATCTAAACTTTAAGGTCAACAATCGATGTTTACTAAAGCTAATACTGAGAGCGAAGATGCCCTGAAATCAAGTTTTATTATTGCATTAGAAATCGCGAAGAGATCAAAACCTTTCACTGATGGTGATTTTATTAAAGACTGTATGTTGAAAGTTGCCGATGTTTCATTTCCATTTCAAAAGTCAATAATTCAAAATATTTCGCTGTCAAGAAACACTGTTGCTTCAAGAATAAATGATTTATCTCAAAATTTGGTTCTTCAACTGTATTTACAAACTTTTCACTGGCTGTTGACGAGAGCACTGATACTGTTGATACAGCTCAACTTGCTGTTTTGAAACGAGGTGTTAACAGTAACTTTGAAATAACTGAAGAACTATTAAAGTGCATTCCATTGACAGCTATTACAACAGCAAATGATATTTATTCTGCAATTGAGCATTTGATAGCAGAATATGAACTCGACTGAAATATACTTAGCAGCACAACTACGGATGGCGCTCCTGCCATGGCTGGCAAACATTCGGGCGTTGTAACTAAATTAAAACAGAAAACAACAGGAAATTTTGTGGGATTTCACTGTATAATTCATCAGGAATCATTGGCATCCAAACATTTAAAAATGGACCATGTCGTGCAACCTATAATTAAAATAGTAAATTTTATAAGCAGAGGACTAAATCACCGACAGTTCAGGCATTTTTTTCAAGATTTGGACGAAAAGTTTTCTGATGTTCCTTACTTCACCAAAGTTCGTTGGCTCAGTCGTTTTAGAAAAATTTTTTGCATTACGTAACCCTATTCAAGCTTTCATGTTAGAAAAAGGCAACCCGATTGATTATGACAATGACTGGTGGGTTGATTGTGTCTTTTTGGTAGATATGAATAAACACTTGACTGATCTGAATGTAAAGTTACAGGGTAAAAATCTGATTGTCACTCAAATGTATTCATGTATTCAAGCCTTTGAAACAAAGTTGAGGCTGTGGGAAAATCAGGTAAAAAATCAAACTTTGGATCATTTCCCTCATTTAAAATCATTTGGCACAGTGAACCAAAAAAAATTGGATCAATATTCTCAACTTCTGCAAAATTTGATTACGGAATTCAACAATCGTTTTGAAGACTTTCACAAAATGAATGAAATGGAATTCCCAATTTTCAACAATCCATTCAATTTTGAAGCTTCACAGGCACCAGTTCATTTGCAAATGGAGTTGATAGATCTTCAATCCGACATTATTTTGAAAGAAAAATTTAAAGAGATTAACGCTCTTACATTTCATACACAATATTTCAAGAGTTTGGATAACTACCCGGAATTAAAAAAAGCATGCAGCACGCATTCTCTGCATGTTTGGTAGCACCTATTTATGTGAGCAGATGTTTTCCGTCATGAAAATAAATAAGAACAAACATCGCACAAGACTTTCGAATGAACATCTCCAATCAATTCTTAAAATAACTACAAGGAATATGATACCTGACATCAATGAGCTTGTCAAAAATAAGAGAAGTCAGGTATCTGGATCCTCGAGCTCAAAATAATTACCCTCTTTTATAACTTTGATATAATTTTTAACAACCGTATATTATATACTATATAATTAAATAAATAAAATGTTATAATAATTCATTACATTTTTTTTATTTGAGTCTGGCCCGCCTACACATTCTAAATTTAATATATGGCCCTCTGCAAAATTGAGTTTGACACCTCTGTGTTAATTGATTACCTTTAAACAGGTAAAACAATCACAGGAGAGTATTATTGCAATCTTCTGGACCAGCTGGATGAGAAAAGGCCCGGTTGGCAGAAGATAAAGTCATCTTTCATCATGACAATGACAACAGAGGTGTTGTGGCAACGGCAAAACTGTTTGGATTAAAGTACGAATTGTCGGAAAATCTACCCTATTAGCCATCTCCGTCTGACTTCCATCTGTTTCCAAACCTCAAAAGATTTTTCTATCTGGGAAGCGTTTTTCAACAAATAATAACGTGATAGTATTCCTATATGGGTATTTTGAAGGTCTTCCGGAAAACCACTTCAGAGATGGGGTAAATGAATTGGAAAATCGCCGCAAAAAAATGTATTGAGCTTAAAGGAGATTATACTGAAGAATAAATGTATTTCGACTCATTAATTCATCTTGTTTCATTTCCGCTTTTAAAACTTAATGACTGACCAGTATTTGTTCCATTACAGAAATATTCTGTACTAAAAATGAGAATTTCAATCATACATGCGGCAATAAATCAAAAGGCAAACTAGCCTTTTAACATGTAGCATTCATCAAACTACACCCATATAAGTATCATCGTAAAGTGAATGCCGGTAATAATCATGTGCTTTTTTTGTCACAGGTGCAGGTCTAGGATTTAATAGCACGAAAAGAAAGGTTGCCATCTGATATCAAAAAGTAATACAATACGGTCATTAATATGAGAATTTGCACTTGATGTACTGACTTGTGACTGGGAGGGTTAAGTTTCAAGTTCGGAATATTGCGTATCGTGTTTCACATCGCAGCAGGAGAGTCCTATGGGAATTTTCTTTGTATAGAGGTTTGAAATTTAGTAGTGCCGAAGGCAAATCCAAAGAGATGTTTTGATATTTTATTTATATATGTATGTGTGCGTATATATAACACATATATGTATATATATATATATATATATATATATATATATATATATATATATATATATATATATATATATATATATACAAATATAGATAGGAATAGTTAATAATAATAGACAGAGATTAATAGAGGTGTGCGAAAAAAATCATCTGCGGATATTAAATGGGTTTTACCCACATAAAGAGATACACAAATACACCTGGACACAAAACACGAGAGAGCTAAAGTCAATAATAGACTACAGTATAATAAAACAAACAACACAGATTAAAGTTCACGATTTAAGAGCGTATCGAGGAATAACATGCGGCTCAGACCATCACCTACTGAAAATGAAAACAGCATTCCCTGGAAGAGCGGAAAATTCGAAACAACACTCCACGACAAATGAACCAGAACAAAATCAGAGCGAAAAAAAATTCAATCTAAACAGCTTGGAACAGGATAGCGTGAAAGAGTTATACAGGAAAAGGTTAGACGATATGGTGGGAAACAAAGAATTTGAAGATATACAAGACCACTATAAACCATATTAAAAACTCGATACACCAAGCAGCTAAAGAATCATTAGGATACCACGAACCAGGACATAAAAGAAAATCTTATTGGTGGGACAAGGAAACGGAGAAGCTCGTCTTAGAAAAGAAACAAAAATACCTCAAGTTCCTGAATACAAAAGCAACCACCGATAAAATATAAAGAAGCACAGGCCTTGGTTCGTAGGCATATCACTCAAAGAAAAAACGACACGTGGGAAAAGAATTGTAATAGACTGAATACATATCTGGGAGGAAGACAAAGTTCAGAGAGCTGGAAATTCTTAAAGACAATTAGACAGGAAACAAAAAAAGATATAATATCACCCATAACCCCAGAAGTATGGAATGAATATTTCGCAAAATTATTAAACGAGGACAGGGAAAAATTTTTAGGGAACCGTGACGATGACTTTGATAATATACACACGACTTCTTCACCCATAAGACTAACTGTTACTGAAATAAGAAAAAAGTATGCAAACGACTCAAGAATGGGAAGTCCCCCGGTCCAGGCAATATTCCCGAAGAACTTGTAAAGTATGGAACAGATAATTTATTTAAACACCTCACCTCACTTTTCCAAAAATGTATAAACCAAAGAAATATCCCGGAAGAATGGAGTAATTCAAAAATATCAACCATACATAAGAAGGGAGGTAGAAACCGAATGTAACAATTACCGAGGGATAGCCGTTACAAGCTCCATTAGTAGAATATATGGCAAAGTGTTAAACATCAGAATAGAAATGGAATATAGCGATATGGAAGTAGAGGAGCAAGCAGGATTCCGAGCAGGAAGATCAACTCTAGATCACCTATTCTGCCTAACATAACTCATAGAAAAAAAAGTGTCGGTAAGCCAAGAAGTACACTGTCTATACGTGGACCTTAAAAAAGCCTATGATAGCGTCCCCCATAGAAAACTCTGGGCTGCATTGGAGCAAACCAACATAGAAACGACATTAGTAGAGGCGGCCAAAACCATATATAACAATTTAACAGCAAAAGTAAAAGTAAAAAATAAAACTTCTAACGGCTTCAAAGTCACCAAAGGTCTTAAACAGGGATGCCCCCTTTCCCCAACATTATTTAAAATCTATTTAGAACAAGCATTAAAGAACTGGAAACGGAAATGTGAGAGAATGGGTATACCATTGAATGAGAAAACGCTATATACTCTCTGCTTTGCAGACGACCAAATAGTAATAGCACAAGATTATGACGACCTAGATTACATGAGCAGAAAACTAATAGAAGAATATGACATCTGGGGCCTCGAGGTAAACTTAGCCAAAACCGTGTACATGTGTATTGGAGAACAAAACAGAGACCTTATCTTAGAAAATGGCAAACACATTAAACACTGCACAGCTTACAAGTATTTGGGAGTAATAATTACGAATGATGGACTCTTAGACACAGCAGTTAAAGAGCGGAACACCTTAGGAAGAAGAGCAATATCGGTAATGAATAGCATCATATGGGACCAGCAGATATCAAAAACAAATAAACATAGGATATATAACACCATCATTAAGAGCATAATCTCATATGGAAGTGAAGTATGGCCACTCAAACAAACAACGGAGAAGAGTCTCGAAACAACAGAAATGGACTACTGGCGAAGGGCTGCAGGCCGATCGAAACGAGAAAAGATCAGAAATACAAGAATCCGGGAAATTATGAACGTGAAACACACCATCGTAGATGACATAAGAACTAAACAACTCCGATGGCTTGGGCATGCCCAAAGGATGGAAGAACATCGAATCCTCAAGCAAATTATTGGATGGAAACCATACGGCCGCAGAAAGAGAGGTAGACCAAGGCTTAGTTGGAGAGAAGGAGTTGACAGGGAAATGAGAGAGAGAGAGACCTGGAGGACGATTTGTGGAATGATAGGGAACAATGGAGACTAGGAATCGGAAGACGTCGGAGAACGTTTTAGACCTATATATATATATATATATATATATATATATATATATATATATATATATATATATATATATATATATATATATATACATTTAAATATCCATGTCTAGTCTTAACATTTAAACGGTTTACAATTACAATATTTATTTATTAATCGTGTATATGCTGACAAACATTTTGAAGACTAAAAAAATTATTGTTTATTAGAAATGTGCTTAGTTTTTAACGTAACAAAATTATGCATAAACAAAAGTATGGAAACATTTTTGTTATAAAATAAAAATTCCACTAAGACAATTAATATGTCGAAAATATTTAATATTTAGTGGGATATCCTTTTGCGTCAATCACTGCTTGACATCTTCTGCCCATAGAGCCAATAAGCCTAGCACAAAAATCGGGTGGTATTTTTTCCCATTCTTGTTTTAATGCGATCCGTCCCGGTTTTTTTTATATTTCTTTTCCTAATTTGTTTATCCAGATAGTGCCAAAGAATCTCTGTCGGGTTCAAATCAGGTGGCTGTGAAGGCCAGCGCATCACCCTGATCCTTTGTTCAGAAAACCAATTCTTGGTCAAGCGAGATGTGTGTTTGGGTCATTGTCTTGCCAAGAAAACTGTTGTTAATAAAGAACTAGGGCAGGAATATCAGGGTGTATTGGTATCAGACATGACTATTAGGCGTCGCCTGTTATCTGAAAATCTTCATGGTAGGCGTGCTGTTAAAAAGCTACTCCTTACAAAACGTCACAGAAAAGAGAGATTGAAATTTGCTAAGGAACATAAAGACTGGACTCAAAATCAGTGGTCTTTAGTAATCTTTAGAAGTGATTCTACTGGATATATACGTGGGTAAATCAAATATAAACGGTAATTTTGCTATTCTTCTTAGAATGCAGTTCTTAGCTAGATGATGTTGTGTGGAGTAGATGTTTGGTTTGTGAGGTGTGGGGGGGGGACCGGATGGGTGCGCGCGCCAACTCGTCTTTGTCGTCAGTACAGCCATGACCGAGCAAGAGGTACCTTCGTCTGTTGCGCAACGTATTATCATCAAGTTTTTAACCAATGAAGGCGTTAAACCGTCAGAAATTTTAACCCGTTTGAAGCCACAGTTTGGGGATAGTACACTGTCTCAGAATCGTGTGTATACGTGGGCGAGAGAATTTAAGGGCGGACGAGAACGGGTTGAAAACGAAAGTCATGATCGACGTCCTAGGTCAAGCCTTACAGATGACAACATCCGTGACATTAGACACCTTATCGAAGGTGATAACCGATTAACCGTTGAAGAAATTTCCTCAGAAGTGGGTATCAACTATGGAAGTGTTCAATCCATAATTACTAATCGACTTGGTTTCAGAAAAATTACTGCTCGATAGGTTCCAAGGTTGTTGACTGGAAACCAAAAACAGGTCAGGTCGGAGATCGCTGAAAGGCTTCTGAATCGATTTCAGCAAGAAGGGGAGGCCTTTTTAAAGCGCATAGTGACATGTGATGAGACGTGGGTACATCACTACACTCCCGAGTCCAAAATGGCAAGTAAGGAGTGGCGAAGAAAGAATGAAGGTTCCCCAGTGAAGGCCAAAAATCGTCTCTCTGCTGGAAAAGTCCTTGCAACGATTTTTTTTGACTCTAGGGGAATTTTACTGATCGATTTCCTGCACGATCAACGTACGGTGAATGCGGCTTACTACTGCCAGTTGTTACGGTTGGCAAAAGCCGCCTATCGAAAGAAAAGACGGGACATGCCCATCAGAGATGTCATTCTCCTCCAGGACAACGCCAGGCCTCACACTGCGGCTTTGACAAGGGATACACTGGAAGAAATGAGCTGGGAAACCCTCGAGCACCCTCCTTATAGCCCTGACTTATCCCCCTGGGACTATTTTTTGTTTGCACCTATGAAAGAATCACTGGGAGGACAGCGATTTGGAAGCAATGAAGAAGTCGAGGAACACGTGCGCAATTGGCTTACAACCCGCCCTCAAACCTTTTATGACCAGGGAATACGGAAACTTCCAAATCGGTGGCAAAAGTGTGTAGATCACGCAGGAGACTATATTGAAAAATGTTAAATCAATGATTTGTGTATAAGGTTATTCAATAAATGTATAAAAAAAAAATTACCGTTTATATTTGATTTACCCACGTAAGAAGACCAGTTGGTCTAAGTACTGTCAAACATGGCGGTGGAAATATTATGGTATGAGGTTGTTTTCGACGGTCTGGTACAGGACTATTGCCAAAGATAAATGGCAGAATGGATGCTCAAATGTATCTTGAGATATTGGAAAATAATTTGATTCCTTATGAAGAAGATTTGCCACTGTCACGGATTTTTCAACAAGACCATGACCCAAAACACATATCTCGCTTGGCCAAGAATTGGTTTTCTGAACAAAGGATTCGGGTAATATGCTGGCCTTCACAATCACCTGATTTGAACCCGATAGAGAAACTCTGGCGCTATCTGGATAAATAAATTAGGAAAAGAAATATAAAAAACCGGGACGAAATTTGGATCGCATTAAAACAAGAATAGGAAAAAATATCACCCGATTTTTATGCTAGGCTTATTGACTCTTGGGCAGAAGATGTCAAGCAGTGATTGACGCAAAAGGATATCCCACTAAATATTAAATATTTTCTACATCTTAGTAGTCTTAGTGGAATTTTTATTTTATTATAAAAATGTTTCCATACTTTTGTTTGTGCATAATTTTGTTACGTTAAAAACTAAGCACATTTCTAATAAACAATAATTTATATATATATACATATATATATATATATATATATATATATATATATATATATATATATATATATATATATATATATATATATACAGGGTTACAGGGAAAATCCATCGGTGTTAGGTCTGGGCTTCTCGCCGGCCAAGGTATGGGTCCGCCTCTTCCAATCCATTTGTTGGGATGGATTTTTATGTGTGGGGTCACATGAAAAGTCTCGTATACGACCAGATGACTCCTATCGAAAACGTGGATGTCCTAAGACAAATTGATGTGGCTGACGAAATGAGGCGGCACCTCACAACCAGCGTTGTGAAAAGTAATTTAAGAAAAAGAATGAGAATTTGTGTTAGAAATAGGGGCGACCATATAGAACATGAATTATAATTAATAAAAAATATTAAATTGCAAGGTTTTTTGTTTTATTTGTGTATTTTTCGTATTTTCACCTAGAACTAAAAATTTACCTTTTGCTACCCGAGCCCGCTTTAGGTGTCATTCTGTGTACAGTTTTCCTATTAAACTCCTAGTATTATACCTTTTTTGATAGCTAAAAAGACGTAAAAGTTTTTAAAATAATTTGCAGAATAACTTCCATACATTTTTTTTTTTCTCTTTATTGATTTAAAGTAGGAAACACTTAGTAAAAATTCGTAATTTAGAAACATTAACAAGCCGCCATTTGAAACTGTTAGTAACTAGTTCAAATATTTTTGATGATTTTTGATACTTGACATACAGACTAACTAAAAATAACCAAAAAATCGCACTCGAGAACCTCTAATAAAAAAAAATCGATTTAAAAAGGCAAAAAAAAACATGTTTTTTTTAGAAAATCTTTAAACTTCAATATCTCGAAAACGGTTAAGTTTAGGACATCATGTCATAGAGTCAAATCGGTCAGAAACGACCTAAACTATAACGTCCTTAATTATCTAAGACGACTTTCCCTGTAACCCTATATATATATATATATATATATATATATATATATATATATATATATATATATATATATATATATATATATATATATATATACACAGTGGCGAACAAAACTATGGAAACATTTAAATTCCTATCTCTAGTCTTAACATTTAAACGGTTTACAATTACAAAATTTATTTATTAATCGTGTAAATGCTGACAAACATTTTGAAGACTAAAAAAATTATTACTACCAACCACGGGAACAACAAGCAGGTTTTCGAGTTGGATTTAGTACAATCGACCACATACATTCAATTAAAATACATCGCATATCGGACGCCCCTTGTAATAGCACTTATGGACTTCCAGAAAGCCTTTGACACACAAAACTATGGAAACATTTAAATTCCCATCTCTGATTTTAACATCTTCATAAAACCCCTAGACAGCTCTCTCTCCCAACTCAAATGGGACTTGGAAGATCCCAACAACAAATTATGGTCCATCAAAACCAATGTATTTCCTCCCCTTAACTCCACAGAATTGAACCGAAGACATAATGTAATAATGAGAAGACTGGCATTAGGACACACCTACTCCACGCATGTACATCTATTAAAGAGAGATCCCCTCCACTCTGTCCTAAATGTGACTCCCCCTTATCAGTGTTACATCTAATCGAATCCATTCAACATCAAAACTTGAGAGACACCCACGGCATCCCATCCAACATCACCATCCTCATAAAATCTTTTGTCCCACTTAAAGAAAACATAACCAATTACTTAAAAGAATTCAACTTCATAGTCTAATCTATTTATACCAAACTAACTCTAGTGGGCGCTAAATGATCTTAGCTGTCGATGCGCCCTGCCCAACAGAAACAAACAAACGAAAACAAATTCCCATCTCTAGTCTTAACATTTAAACGGTTTACAACTACAATATTTATTTATTAATCGTGTACATGCTAACAGACATTTTGAAGACTAAAACAGTTATTGTTTATTAGAAATGTGCTTAGTTTTTAATGTAACAAAATTATGCACAAACAAAAGTATGGAAACATTTTTGTAATAAAAGAAAAATTCCACTAAGACGACTAAGATGTAGAAAATATTTATTATTTAGAGGGATATCCTTTTGCGTCAATCCCTGCTTGACATCTTCTGCCCATAAGAGTCAATAAGCCTAGCATAAAAATCGGGTGGTATTTTTTCCTATTCTTGTTTTAATGCGATCTAAAGTTCGTCCCGGTTTTTTATATTTCATTTCCTAATTTGTTTATCCAGATAGTGCCAAAGATTCTCTGTCGGGTTCAAATCAGGTGATTGTGAAGGCCAGAGTATTACCCGAATCCTTTGTTCAGAAAACCAATTCTTGGCCAATCGAGATGTGTGTTTTAGGTCACTGTCTTGTTGCAAAATCCATGACAGTGGTAAATCTTCTTCATAAGGAATCAAATTATTTTCCAATATCTCCAGATACATTTGAGCATCCATTCTGCCATTTATCTTTGGCAATAGTCCTGTACCAGACCGTCGAAAACAACCCCATACCATGATATTCCCACCTCCATGTTTGACAGTAGGTACAAGGTACTTTGGGTCATATCTTAGACCAACTGGTCTTCTTATATAACCAGTAGGATCACTTCCAAAGAGATTAAACCTACTTTTGTCACTAAAGATTACTAGAGACCACTGATTTTGAGTCCAGTCTTTAAGTTCCTTAGCAAATTTCAATCTCTCTTTTCTGTGACGCTTTGTAAGGAGTGGCTTTTTAACAGCACGCCTACCATGAAGATTTTCAGATAACAGACGACGCCTAATAGTCATTTCTGACACCAATACACCCTGATATTGCAGCCTTAGTTCTTTATTAACAGCAGTTTTCTTGGCAAGACAATGACCTAAACACACATCGCTTGACCAAGAATTGGTTTTCTGAACAAAGGATCCGGGTGATACGGTGGCCTTCACAGCCAGATTTGAACCCGACAGAGAATCTTTGGCACTATCTAGATAAATAAATTAGGAAAAGAAATATAAAAAACCGGGAAGAACTTTGGATCGCATTAAAACAAGAATGGAAAAAAATACCACCCGATTTTTGTGCTAGGCTTATTGGCTCTAGGGGCAGAAGATGTCAAGCAGTGATTGACGCGAAAGGATATCGTACTAAATATTAAATATTTTCGACATATTAGTTGTAGAATTTTTATTTAATAACAAAAATGTTTCCATACTTTTGTTTGGGCATAATTTTGTTACATTAAAAAGTAAGCACATTTCTAAAAAACAATAACTGTTTTAGTCCTCAAAATGTTTGTTAGCATGTACACGATTAATAAATAAATAATATAATTGTAAACCGTTTAAATGTTAAGACTAGAGATGGGAATTTAAATGTTTCCATATTTTTGTTCGCCACTGTATATATATATATATATATATATATATATATATATATATATATATATATATATATATAACAATCCTAAGTTTAACTACTGGGAAACGCCCTTATAAGGAGAAGAGATGAGCAATCAAAGATCTAAAGGCTCTAGTATCTGCTTTTTATTTTTATTATCGAGCTTTCGCTGCCTAATGGTAGCTTCTTCTGGATTCTACGACTGTATGTGAAATTACTTACAAAAATGTCAGCAGTTAGTTCATCTCTGGTGAAGACAATGAAATTTGCATTTTTGTTGGCCAGGTAGTATGAATGATTACACAAACATGATTAAAAGACATTTAGAGAGTTACACTAATATTAAAAATAAAACTTTATCAAGAAACTTTAGTTAAAAACACTTTTTGAAGACCGAAACATAACTGCAAGAAACACCATCAGGTCGACAAAAAACCATAACCATGACGACATAGACTACCAACAATATCCGGTTCGGACTAAAATATCACTAAATAGTTACTAAACTCGACGTCAAAAAATTTTAAAATGGAGTACCATTTCAACATCATGGTGTTTCTTGCAGTTATGTTTCGGTCTTCAGAAAGTGTTTTTAACTAATGTTTATTGACAAAGTTTTATTTTTAATATTTGTGTAACTCTCTAAACGTCTTTTAATCATGTTTGTGTAATCATTCATACTACCTGGCCAACAAAAATACAAATTTCATTGTCTTCACCAGAGATGAACTAACTGCTGACATTTTTGTAAGTAATTTCACATACAGTCGTACAATTCATTTAATCACATTTTAAAAAACGAACGTTTTGGTTTATTTTCTGTACCGGGTTTGCATTTTTAGAATCCAGAAGAAGCTACTATTAGGCAGCGAAAGCTCGATAATAAAAATAAAAAGCAGATACTAGAGCCTTTAGATCTTTGATTGCTCATCTCTTCTCCTTATAAAGGCGTTTCCCAGTAGTTAAACTTAGGATTGTTTGTTGCCAGTGCCCTGTTACTATATATATATATATATATATATATATATATATATATATATATATATATATATATATATATATATATATATATATATTACTACCAACCCCGGGAACAACAAGCAGGTTTTCGAGTTGGATTCAGTACAATCGACCACATACATTCAATTAAAATACATGGCGTATCGGAAACCCCTTGTAATGGCACTTATGGACTTCCAGAAAGCCTTTGACACTCCAGAGACATGAGCAACACTTAGAGCACTTAGAGACTGCAGAATTGACTCTCGCTATACAATTCTAATAAATAGTATACATTGCATTAAATTTCTAAAAAGTTCTAAATTACTAAAAGCGTTCGTCAGGACGACACCATGTCACAAAAATTGTTCGCCCTTGCTGTGGAAAACATTTTCAAAGAACTACAGTGGGAATCGATGGGTATCAACATAGACAGCGAGTACCTAAACAACCTTAGATTTGCTGACGATATGATTTGCTTTAAGACAGATGATTTTTTGCATAAATCCGGGAATATAGGACTTTGAACATCAGCAAGTGCAAGATTATCACCAATTTACCGGGACAAGCTTTTGGAGATCTGCCTATGGAGAAGGTAGAGAGTTACATTTATTTAGGACACAGAATGTATTATGTGTACATTGTAGTTCTAGAAATGTTATAATATTTTATTTTATTTTTTATTTTATAAAAAACTAGCCGGGCCCGCGGCTCCGCTCGCGTGGACTTGAGTCACTACTATCGTCACTACTTATTCCTTATGATACCCAACGTAATAAAATATCTCCCATTATTTCCCCTTATCTCCCAATATTTCTCCTTATCTCCCATTATCTCTACATAATTTCGATTATCTAGGCTTATCTCTGCTCATCTCCCCTTTTTCCCCCTTATCTCCCATTATCTCATCTTATTTCCCATTATCTAGGCTTATCTCGACTTATCTTGCAATATTTCTTCTTATCTCCCATTATTTCTCCTTATGTCCCATTATCTCACCATAACTCCCACTATCTAGACTTATCTCCCATTATTTCTCCCTATCTCCCATTATTTATACTTATCTCCCATAACTCACCTTATCTCCCATTATCGAGGCTTATATCGAATTATATAAAACATATGTATAAATTTATAAAAACACGTAAATCGGATAAGTGGTTCTCGAGTGATAAGCGCACTAACAGACAGACAGACAGACAGAGAGACGTTGCATTTTATATATATTATATTCTTTGCTACATGTTATTGATCCATATTTAATGCTTTAGGCAGTGTATTGTAAGAAAAGGCGTTTAGCGGCAAACTTTTCTCCCGACCTGATTCACTATTATCGTCACTGCTTATTCTTTATGTCACCTATCGTAATAAAATATATCCTATAACCTGGTCAGAGAACATACGTATGTTTAAAAAAAAAGCACGTAAATCGGATAAGTGGTTTTCTAGTGATAAGCGCACTAACGAACGGACAGACAAACAGACGGACAGACAGACAGACGGACAGAGAGACGTTGCATTTTATATATATTATAGATATAGATTATTATTATTATTATATAACCTGGCCAAAGAATATATGTATGAATTTAAAAAAAGACACGTAAATCGGATAAGTGGTTCTCGCGTGATAAACGCACTAATAGACAGACAGAGAGACACTTTTTTCCGACTTCATTCACTATTATCGTCACTGCTCATTCCTTATGCTACCTATCGTAATAGCCTATATATAACCTGGCCGGAGAACATATGTATGTTTTAAAGAAAAAAGTACGAAAATTGGATGAGTGGTTCTCCAGTGATAAGCGCACTAATGGACAGACAGACAGAGATACGTTGCATTTTATATATATTATAGATATAATAAAAATATATATCTATAACCTGGTCAGAGAACATATGTATGAATTTAAAAAAATCACGTAAATCGGATAAGTGGTTCTCGAGGGATAAGCGCACTAACGGACAGACAGACAGATAGAAAAACGTTGCATTTTATATATATTATAGATATAGATTATTATTATTATTATATAACCTGGCCAAAGAATATATGTATGAATTTAAAAAAAGACACGTAAATCGGTTAAGTGGTTCTCGCGTGATAAACGCCTTACTGGCAGACAGACAGACAGAGAGACATTGCATTTTATATATATTGTAGATTATAGATTATAGATATTCTCTGCTACATAATATTGTTCCATAATTAATGGTTTAGGCTGTGTATTGCAAGGGATCGCGCTAGCGGAAAACTTTTTTCCGACTTCACTCACTATTTTACGTCACTGCTCATTCCTTATGCTACCTATCGTAATAAAATATAGAATATAACCTGGCCAGAGAACATATGTATGTTTAAAAAAAAAAGTACGTAAATCGGATAAGTGGTTCTCCAGTGATAAGCGCACTAACGGACAGACAGACAGACAGACAGAGAGACGTTACATTTTATATATTATAGAAGATTCACGGTCACCTTTATTATTTTTTACGTAAATAGACCAATCTGTTCTTGTTTCTCTAAGATAAACGTAAACTATAGTTATGAAATAATTGTACATTATTCTAAGGAGTAATTCCAGAATTTTAAAGAGGACTTTATTACAGAACACGCTCACTGTGTACGCCTTACATTTGGCTAACTTTTCCTCCATTTCCGAAGATTTATATCTGAAACTTTTTTTTCATTTATTTGTTTTTCTGCGTTTAGAAAATTATGTTTTATGATTTTTTCTAAACGTTCATCGTTAAATAAACGAACTGATTTAACTTTCTATGGAAGGCACAAACAAGCTTGAAAGCCTAAAAGAACGATTTTTTTTTCTTTAAATAAGTATTTATAAAAAGAATTATGTAAACGATAACATTTCTTCCCTAATTTTACTGCTTCTTTCTTTTTTTATTGTTTTTAATTCTTTCTAATTTTACTGAAGATTAAATAGCTAAAGTAATTTGAAAACCGCAACCTTACTAGAGATGGGAATATTTTTTGAGATATCGATAGATATCGATATATTAAATAACAATGGATGAATCTAAAAATTATTTGTATATCGATAACCAGTGATAAAGGATTGTTGAAAAATTATTAACCCTTTTTTCGTTAGATAGCTTTAGTGTCATATATCTCTGGTAATCTAACTCACATTGGGTCATATTTGGCATCAGTTTAGAGCGCCTTGAAAATAATTAAAATTTCTGCAAAAGTTCGCTATATTTTACAATTTTATTTCGAATAAGCCACAAATTCTGTGCAGGTCTATGAAGAAATTTGTGCTGTTTATAGTCGAGATACGTTATCAAAACCAAAAGATGATACAGTCGCTCTCGTTTGGAAAATTTCGATGTTAAAGGTGCTCCTCGTACTAGTCGATCAATGACAGAAAAAAATGATAGAATTCTGACAAAAGTTAAGGAAGAACGGCATTTAAGAAGCCATGACATCGCTAAGGTACTACGCTCAACAGTTTTAAACCATTTGGAGAAAGCTGGCTACAAAAAGAAGCTCGATGTTTGGATGTCATATAATTTGACGCTAGAAAAAAGTGACCGCAAAAACTCCATAAGTTTAAGACAAAAAAAGCCAACTTAACGTAAAAGGTCTTAAAGCTAATCAAAAATTTAGAAGGACATATTTTCCCTTTTTTTTTATTTAGGAGTAACTACCCCCTATTTTGAGAGTTAAAAGGGTGAAAATAAATAAGTTTTTAACACAAAAAAAATATTTACGATGTGTAATTCATAAAAATAGGTCACTTTAATTATTTACATATTCTCTACCCAATACCGTATGGTCAATCAAAAACCACCCTCTAAAAGGGGGTCGCCATACTCACAAACATAACTGCTAAGACTAGGAAAAAATACAAAGGAATGATCAAAATACTGAGAATATACCGTCTCTTATACGTCTCCCAAACTTATAGCTAAGCGATAACCACCCCCTAAAAGAGGGTTGAAATTCATGTTAATACTATTTTAACCTAAAAAACAACTTTTAATTTTGGGGAAAATTCTTATTTTCACACTTTTAACCTCCAAAATAGGGGGTAGTTACCCCTAAATAAAAAAAACTAAAAATATATCCTTCTAGATTATTAATTAGCTTTAATATAAGAGCTTTTACGTTAAGTTTGCTTTTTTTATCCCCCTAGCTATGAAGGTTGCAAAAACGGGGTAAAATACGTACTTTTTTGCGGTTAGTCTTTACTTGCTCGAATTTCCATTTGTGACTCTCTAAAGAAACATAACGACATCGAGACGTTGTTGAAGCGGTTGATTACGGGCGTTGAAAAGTGGATCACGTACGACAATAATGTGAGAAAAAGATCGCGGTCGAAATAGGATGAATCACCAAAAACGACGGCAACGCCTGGATTAATGCTAAAAACGGTGATGCTGTGTATTTGGTGGAATTGTGCATCATGCGCTACTGCAGCCTGGTCTAAAGATTGAGTCTGTACTCTACTGCCAGCAACTGATAACACTGAAGCAAGCGATTGAAAAAAATAGACAGGAACTAGTCAACAAAAAGGGTGTCGTCTTCCACCATGACAACGCCAGATCACACACATCTTTGATGCCTAAGCAAAAATTGAAAGAATTTGGCTGGGAAGTTTTAATGCATCCATCGTATAGCCCGGATCTTACACCCTCAGACCCCAAGTTGTTTCAGTCTGGCCTGTGAAAATCACTTGTCACAATTTTTTGTCCGGAAACAGTGACGGAAAATGGCTGAAGGTCATCGAACAAAATGGCACATATTTAGATTAATAAAGTTCTTTTAAAATATAAATAATAACCGGTCAAGTGCAAGTTGAACTTGCGCAATTAGTGTTCCGTACGTTGATTGCTTTTAAAATAAAAAATTTTGTTACGGAGGTATAAAATGATCAGTGACTTCACAAAACACACCCCAAATGAGTTTTTAACAAAGTTTGTATCCAATCTTTACTGAAAACTGATGACCTTGAATTTTTTTTTTATATACCAGATAAACTATTAAAGATAACACAGGGGAACAGCTGTTTTGATGTCGAGGTTTTTTGAGCTGATTCTATATCAATTTGATGTCCTGAATTCAAATAACGTATTCATTTGTACCTAGGAGCTCAAATTTTTAAGATATACAATTTTAGAGAAATATAAGTTACAATATTGTAACTCAAATCCGTAAGTGTAGTAAACAAAAGTAGATACGAAATTTTTATTTTAGTTATACAAAATACAATATTATGTCGTACTTACAAACAAAAAAAAAACATTGAAGAAATGAAATAGTCACTCAACACTTGGAAAGCTTCTTTTCCGCGACATTCTTGAATGTTTTTTTAAACAGTCCCTTTTTAAACTCCAGCAGTAATCTGCCATCATGTGCATGTCCCATCTTCCTTGGTAGCGGTCCTCCATAACTTTAATATCTTGGTGAAATCTTTCACCTTGTTCCTCACTCATGTCTCTTAAATTTTCTGGAAAACGGTCTAAGTGGCTGTGTAAATAGTGTATTTTAATACTCATATTGCACCCTAAGGATTTGAAACTATTAAGCATCTTGTTAACCATTTCAACATAGTTTTGAGCTTTATGTTTGCCTAGAAAATTTTCTACAACTGCAACAAATGATATCCAAGCTTCTCGTTCAACTTGATTCATTGAATTTATGAAGGCAGGATCCTTAATTAATTGTCTTATTTGTGGGCCGTCAAATATCCCTGCTTTGAGTTTTTCTGTGCTCAACTGATGCATTTTTTACCCCTATATATGCAAAACAAGACCCATTCTTATCAAGAGCCTTTACAAATTGCTTCATTAAGCACAACTTTATATGTAACGGAGGAAGTATGATTTTTTCTCTTTCAACCAAAGCGTCGTTAATGACATTCTTTTCCCCAACGTCCATGTTTTCTCTCTGAGGCCAATCTTTTCTAACCCAGTGGTGTGTTTTGTCCCTACTATCCCAGAGGCACAAGAAACACGGATATTTCGTGTAACCACTTTGCTGCCCAAGAAGAAAGTTTACCATTTTTAAGTCTACACAAATCATCCATTGATGTTCGTAATACTTTATCTTCTGCAAGACCAAAGCTATGGTATTATATTCTTCTTTCAGTTTCGTTGAGTGAGCTAGTGGTATTGAACCATATTTATTCCCATTATGTAGAAGGACACATTTTAAACTTCGCTTTGAACTGTCAATAAATAGGCGCCAATCATCTGGAATATATTCAGAAAGTCCCATTTCTTTCATGAGTCCCCTAATTTCGTGACAAAATACAAGATTGTCTTCTTGAGAAAAGAATGGTAGCAGATCTTTTTTTCTTGTACGGTAAAAGGTAATTTTGGTTCCTTGTTCCAGTAAATTTTTGTCGTTCAACCTAGAAGCCAGTACTTCAGAAGCTTTTTTTCGATAAATTGAGATCCCTGGTGAGATCATTTAATTCATTTTGATTGAAGCGTTGAGGAACTGATGACGTCCCCTCATAGTCACTGTTAGTTTCATTAGCATCAGAACTTTTATTAGCATCAGAAGAGCGATCAGAGGGAAAATATTCGTCATCAGAGATATGTGGTAGCTGATGAAATGTTGGAATCGGTATTTCATCTGAGTGCGGGATAGGGCGTATTGCCGAATCTAAATTGGGATAAGTCCACTTACTGCGGTTATTTCGATTGATTCCATTAGTATTTACTAAACAGAAATAACAATCATTGAAGTGGTTTTTTGGTTCTCTCCAAACCATTGGTACGCCGAATTTTAGACATTTTCTTTTCCCGGTAGTCCACTGCCGTAAATGCTCTGTACAAGTTTTACATACGAGATGCGGGGCCCACGTTTTCTCCTGATCACCAAGCTTAACTCCAAAGTATCCAAGATACGCTCGCTTTACAAAGTCAGTAATAGTTTGTCTGTTTTGTTGAAACATGTATTCTCCGCATATATAGCAAAACACATCAGGTTGATTTACACAACTTCTTCTTGAACTGGAACCTGAACTCATTTTAATTCTGTTCAATAACACAAAAACACTCTTTTCTTAACATAAAATAACACGCCGAATTCGATCTACTCTCATTAGTAAGAACGCACAAACTGACGAGACTTACCCGAGTTAGGTGATTAAAAGGGTCAGTTCAGGTACCTGATAGGCAATGGTTCCACTATTTATAGATTTACCTGGAATTTACTCAATTACAGACTGACAATAAAACCATTGTACCTACATTAATGAATATATAATAATTTTAGAAACTCTCATAAATGAATATACTGAATAAAAACCACATTGGTAGATAAGTTGATGTATCTAAAAAAGTAGAACTGATAGAGAAAAACGGATTGCATGTATAGATTTAGCGTCCCAAATATAGTTAAAATCAGCTCTAAAATCCCAGGCACCAAAACAAAAATATTTTTTTGTTGCCCTGTGTTATTGATACATCCACAACTATGGATGTATCGGTAGTTATGAGATATATCGTTACTTATTTATAACTATCGATATATCGGCATATCTCAATATATGGATAATCATCGATATATTGATAGTTATCGAAATACCGATACATCGATATATCGATAGTTCATCCATTTTGGAAGGTAAGAATTTCTTTTTTAGAAATCTGGATTTTTTTTTTTTTTTTTTTTTTGGAGACCTCCCCTGTCCCAGTCATCAATTTTTGAGTAATAATTATTACATATCGATAGTTATCGATATATCAATAGTGATCAATATATTAATATGTCGATTTAACGATAGTGATCGATTACTATCGATAGCTATTAATAACCATCAATATATCGATAACTATCGATAAATTAAAATTATTAATAGGTGGTGTTGCAGTGACCGAAATAAATAGTAATCAAACGGGGCCATATCGGAAGAATATGCCGTGAGGAAAAATTTCCCAACCGGAAGAAAAGAAAAGTCAGGCATCGTATTGCTGTGTACAGCTTCAAACACATTTTCTTGCATTCGAAATGCAGTTCCTCAAATATTGCTCGCACTTTCAAGACTGTATTTTGAGGTTATGTTAATAGCAGCATCGCTTAAAGTGGTGATTTCGCTTCCTTAGCCTCGATACTCCCACACATAAAAGTGGCGAGAAATAATTTGAATTTCAAACTGAATTTTGAGAATTAATTTGTACACGTAATATAAATAAACGTACGTGTTTCTCCTTACTTGTTAAAAGAAGAAAGAAAACTGTAAGAAAATAAAAGTAAGCATACCAATTTTTAAACTAAAATCTCAAGAATTTTTCCAACATTAATAACAGGCTACACGAACCTCGGTTCTCAAATTTATTGTTGCGATTCATCTTCTGTCTTAAGTCCCTTAGATAATCCTTTAAATAAATGTTCAAAAAAAGACAAGAAATATTTCTTTAAATTGCACAAATTTGTCACTTTATATAAGAGTTTGTAGTGTGAATACTGATGTACTGCTAACGTTCAAAAATTAAGAAAACTGATGAAATAAAATACGAACTACCTAGGCTGTCTGAAAAGTTTTCGGCCTGACACACAGATGGCGTTAGAAACTGTGAAACCATAATTGTATTGGAAAGTTTCATCTTTTATAAAAATACAGTAGAAACCCGGTTATTCGAGGTAACGTGGGGGCACCCTCCTCGGATAACTGAAAACTCGGATAATCCGGATTTGTTTTTTATTCATTCAAAAAATAAACACCAATACTTTAAACCGATGTATTAACGTTTTTAACATATAAATAGGTACATACATTATAAAACAAACAGTGAAATAAGTCTCTAAGCGCTTCTGTTTCATATTGCATCTTCTTTTTTCTCGCTGCAATGTTTCTCCATCTATTAAGAAGAAGCAAATCCGCTGGGGTTGCCTCTGGTTGTTGTTCGATATACCTCAAAGCTTTTTCCAAAGGAGCAAAACCTTCTTGATGAGAGATCTTAGTGGGAGACTGTTCATTCCACCGCCGCTTCGTCATCGTCATCTGATTTTTTCGGTTTCCTGAAAGGCATTCGTTATTTTTTCAATACTCATTTCTTCTTCTAAATCATCTGCTATAATCCATTCAACAACATCTTCTCTTGTCACATTTTCGCAACCTTTTAATTTTTGCATTAATTCAAATAAACTTTTTTCTTTTTCTTCTATCTCGCTGTCAAAATTTGAACAGGACATTTCTCCATGGCTTCTCAATTTCAAAGCTAATTCATTTAATCGAGTATCATCTTCACTGTCAATATAGTCCTCAAAATCAATAACTTTTGACCAAAATTTTTGAATAGTGGTAGTACGTACAGAATCCCAAGCTTGACTTACCCAGTAAATAACATTTTTCAGTGTAACCTTTCTCATCCCATTGATAATATCCTCATTTTCTGTGTATTCTAACAGATGTTCAAGATATAAACGCCTATAATTTTTTTTAATGTTTTCGAGGATGCCTTGATCCATTGGTTGCATTATGCTGGTTACACTTCGAGGAAAAAATTTTGCAACAATTTCGCCCACATGAAGTCCTTCTCCAGGGTGAGAGGAGGCATTATCCATCAACAAAATTGCTTTAATAGGAAGAGGGTTTCTGTTCAAAAATTTAGTCACAGATGGCACGAACTCTTCTTCAAAGCAGTTAGTAAATAAGGTCGCATCCATCCATGCGCTCTTCTGACTTTTGTAATAGACGGATAGGGCTTTGGGTGAGATGTCTTTTAAAGCTCTTAGACGTGCAGACTTGCCAATCACCATCAGTGGGATTTTGTGCTTGCCAGATGCATTGGAACATACCATTACAGTTAATCTTTCCTTACTTCGTTTGTGCCCAGGAGCTGATTTTTCCTGTCGAGATTTTCAATGTTTTTGATGGAAGCATTTTATAATTCAGACCAGTTTCGTCACAGTTGTAAATTTGATCACATGTGTATCCACAATCTTCAATTTGCTTTTAAAGTTCTGCTTAAACTTCTCAATTGATGACACATCAGCAGAAAGTTTTTTCACCACATACAGTCAGTTGTCGTACACTGTACCGTTTTTTCCAGCGGTCAAGCCATCCAGAACTAGCGGTAAACTGATCTATCTCTGGGAATTGCCTACTAATCATTATTGCTATCTGTTGTAAAATTGGACCTGACAGAGGCACAACTTTTGATCTCTGTTGGTTAAACCACATGAATAAAAGCTTCGTTAACATGTTCATAGTCGCCGGTTTTCATTGATTTTCTTCCTGAGGACGAGGAGGCTTGATTTAATACACCACTCTTCTATTTTTGTGCGGTTTCTTTTCCAATCTCCAACTGTTACCTCACCTACTCCATAATCTCGTACAACTTTAATTGTCTCTCCTGCTTCAGTTCTTCTGATGGCTTTTAATTTTTCTTCAATAGGAACGACGATTCTTTTACGCTTGTTTTGCTCCATTATAATACGACAAACAAAAATTCAAACAAAGTAGTTCGTATTAATTACACTTAACTACCAGAACTTCAACCAAATAAATTATGCGAGTATACTCGTACTTCTCCGTAGTAAACGCACTGCATTCACGCTAATTTACATGCTGAAAGAGTCAAAAAACATAAATAGGAGAACCCCTCACACGGACCAGGGGGATTCCCCGAAGGCCCCGACGATTTGAAAAGGAAATACACGTATGTACATACATATTTTAGAAGCTCGGTTAATACGCAGCATAGACGCGCGTACCTCGGAGGTAATCGCGACTCGGTTAATCGTGGTTCTACTGTAGATGTAAAATTTTATTTCGATCTGTCTATTCATTCGAGTAGTAGCAGCTGTCTAATATTGAGGTGTCATTCATTTTTTTAAAATGGAAAAAACTGAATATCGTGCAGTGATTAAATTCTTTGTTTTGGATGGTTTAAAACCAACAGAAACCTTCCGGAATCACATTTTAATGATGGTACTGAATTACTGGAAAAACTGAAAAATAAAAGATATTTCACGTCAAAAAAAAATTCTTTCATTTTAGACCACGTATTAATGTATTCATCTAAATCTACTTGATCTCCTTCAATATAATCTGCTCCCACTGTAACACATTCATTCCACTGTTTCTTACTATCTTAAAAATACTGGTTATACATGATTTTATAGTAGTTACTTCAGTTGAGAAGCAGCAAACATTCACACGGTGCCATCATTTCATTTTTACCGTCGATTTTATTGAGTACAAGGCCTTGATTTTGGTGATGTTTTCTTCCGCGGTTGCGGCGGATAGTCTTTCACAATATAATCACAGTAAACATAAAACACAGTAGCGACAGTCCGACTAGGCACCTTCGATCTCAAGGGGTATGACGCCAACGAGTTTTTAAAATATTCGAATTCCTTCTTTTAAGAAATATCCTATTCTGTAGAACAAAAATAAATTTTGCTGATTGAAAGGAAGAAAAAAACGGGAATTGTTTTTTTTTAGAAACATTTAGTTCTTATTAAAAGGGATATACAAAAAACTGCTAGAGAATTACTACTTATGCAGTTTGGTTAGCTAATTTTAGCAGGTAATGTAACTTAACTCTAGCAAATATTCTGCCCCGAATTCAGAAAAAAAAGTACAAGTGGAATAACATTAACCAATACTTAACAATAATAAAACATCAACTGTCAAATAAAATGTACCTCTAATGTGAAAACTCAATTATCATAACCTTTATATAATATATTGCATGACAGAAATAAAGCCTTATGAATAAATTACCTTTTCGGGTCTTTGGGAAATCTAAAAAAACTAACTCCTTTGGAGATACCAAATATATTTTTACAAGAACTAACCGCACAACAAAAACTTCATTTTGACATCTTTTTGGTGTTCCGTACGGAACACTTATAAGATCAGTTCGGTGTCCTGTCTGTCTGTCACACCCGATTTTCTCCGAAACTATTTGTCATAGAAAGTGAAATTTGGTAATAATATAGGAATTGATGGCCTCATCAGAGCCATGTAGTTTTGAAAGTTAAATTTTGACTTAAGAGGTTAATTTTGGAGGGTGAAATCGGAAGTGAAAAAAAAAATTTTTTTTACTAGGTAATCGAGTATGGTGTCAAATGAAAGCTTGTGAAAACACGAGTAATATATATATATATATATATATATATATATATATATATATATATATATATATATATATATATATATATAAAATGTAATACTTGCACGCACTTTTCTTTGTATTATTTTTAAATTTGCGAACAATCGCTGTCCATCCCGCCTTATCTCGAAAAGTACTGATCAAAAAATTTTGAAAAAATTTTGTAATATTCTCCAGGGGGTGTATATTGAACGAAAATGATCACGAGTGCATTTACCTTTAATAATTTATCTGTATGTAAAAAAAAAAAAACTTCAAGGTCATCAATTTTCAGTAAAGATTGGGAAACAACTTTGTTGAAGTTTGTTGTGTTTTGTGAAGTCACTGATCATTTATACCACCGTAACAAACATTTTTTTATTTTAAAAGCAATCAACGTAACGGAACACTAATTGTGCAAGTTCAACTTGTACTTGACCGGTTTTTTATAATTATTTTCAATTATAACGTCAACCGAGTCATTTACTTACTGGAAAATTAACAATAATAAATTTCGGAGCACGTTATAAAAAGATTCTCCTTGATATCCAGATGTAAATACAACCCGCGACCGCGCTGGCAGCCATGCGTGAAATAAAACAGGATCTAAAAGTTTTCTTGAGCGTCGCTACTGTGTTTTATATTTACTGTGATACCGTCTTTAACTCCTTCTCTGTCCCCTTTAAAACGATTTGTACCCCTTGAAAACTTTTGATCTTACTAAACTTATTGAAACTCTAATATTATTGTTAACAAAACTCTGTGGCATACGAGGCTGGTTTGAAAAGTCCGTGCAAAGTCCGAGAGATGGCACCACCGGCGCGTATCGAGGTCATGTTTAGTTAGTAGCTTCTCTTGAATGAACGCACACCAAGTTTCAGCCATATTGGTCTATTTCTTTGTGTTTGGCATTCGTGTGAATCAAGGAAGTCGAGTGATTTTCAAGAAATGGACGAAAAAGAATTTCGTGTGGTGATTAAACATTACTTTATGAAAGGCAAAACGCCTCAGGAGACTAAAGAGAAGCTTGATAAACATTATGGTGACTCTGCCCCTTCGATTAGAACAGTTTATTAGTGGTTTCAAAAATTTTCGGACTGGCCATATGGGCACAAGTGACGCTGAAGGTTCTGGACGGCCTGTGGAGGTTACGACTCCAGAAATCATTGATCAAATCCATGATATGGTGATGGATGACAGAAGAGTTAAGGTGCGTGAGATTGCTAGTGCTGTGCGCATCTCGACTGAACGGGTACATAATATTTTGCATAAACATTTGGACATGAGAAAGCTATCCGCAAGATGGGTGCCGCGATTGCTCACGCTTGACCAAAAACGGAATCGTGTGAAGTGTTGCAAGAATGGTTTTTTGCAGCTGTTCCAGAAGAATCCGGAGGACTTTAAGCGTCGTTTCGTCACTGTGGATGAAACATGGATACATTACTATACTCCTGAGACCAAACAACAATCTAAACAATGGGTTACCAAGGAGGAATCTTCACCAAAAAGGCGAAGACCGTTCCTTCGGCCGGAAAGGTTATGGCGACTGTCTTTTGGGATTCGCAAGGGATAATCCTCATCGACTATCTGGAAAAGGGTAAAACTATTACAGGTGAATATTATTCATCGTTATTGGACCGTTTGAAAACCGAGCTGCAAGAAAAAACGCCCGCGATTGGCCCACAAGAAAGTCCTTTTCCATCACGACAACGCACCAGCACACACCTCAGCAGTTGTGGTCGCAAATTTTAATGGAAATAGGATTCCAACTCGTTTCACATCCCCCCTATTCTCCAGACTTGGCTCCCTCGGACTACTATTTGTTCCCCAATTTGAAGAAATGGCTGGCGGGACAAAGATTTTATTCAAACGAGGAGGTGATTGCAGACACTAATGGATATTTTGCAGACTTGGACAAATCCTATTATTCGGAAGGGATCAACAAACTAGAACATCGTTGGACGAAGTGTATAAGCCTAAATGAGACTATGTCGAAAAACAAAAAAGGTTTACCCCAAACACATAAGTAGTTTTATTTTTGCACGGACTTTTCAAACCAACTTTTTAACCTAATGCAGATGACAAATGTACTTACACGAATGTAGAAGAATAAAACTTGTCTGTTTCTGTAACAACTGCCAAACTTACCTGAAAAAAATAAAAGTTATATTAAAAAATATTCGAAACACATAACGATTGTGGAGATTAGGGTTATTGTCAGGTTGGCCTGCGACTTCCCGATAGTTACAGAATCGAAAAAAAGATTGCGCAAAATAAATTTCTAAAAAATACCAACTCCAGATAATAACCGGCCAAGTGCAAGCCGATCTTGCGCAACTAGTGTTCCGTGCGTTGATGACTTCATAAAACACATCCTAAATGAGTTTTCAACAAAGTTAAACTAACCTGAACTAATGACCTTGAAAAATTTGTTTTTAGTGTTTCGTACGGAACACTTATAAGATCACCTCGGTGTCTGTCCATCTGTCACACCCCGATTTTCTCCGAATGTATTCGACATAGAAAGTTAAAATTTGGCACTTATATAGGAATTGATAGCCCCATCAGCGCCGTGTAGTTTTGAAAGTTAAATTTTGACTTAAAGGGTCACCCTATCGGCAGTGAAAAAAAAATTACTAGCTCATCGAGTGGGGTATCAAATGAAAGCTTGTGAAAATACGAGTTCAAAAATATATATGATACTTGAGCACACTTTTCTTTGTGTTATATTTAAAAAATTGCAAAAAATCACTGTGCTCCCCCCCTATCTCGAAAAGTACTATTCAAAAAATTTTGAAAAAATTCTGGAATATTCTCCACAGGGTGTAGATTGAACGAAAATTATCACGAGTGTATTACCTTTAATAACACGGTCAACAAAAAAAAGAAAATTGCTTGTTTCCTGTGAATTTTTTTTTGTTTCTATCTCAAATTGACGCGTATTTTTTAAATACGGCAACAATTTTTCTCTAACAGCTTTTGTTTTTGAGTTATAGCTAAACTACCCTCATTTACTATTTTTACTTAGATTTTCGTTTTTTATTGGACACTAAAATATATTTTGTTGTTGTTCTAGATATGGCTTCGTCAAGAAGATGTTGTGTGCTTAATCCCGATTGTTTTTGCTATCTTTGTGGTGAATATATATTTGCAAAATATCGAAAACCTATATCGGACTTTGTGAAAACTGCGTATCATCAATACTTTAAAATAAAATTGTGTAATCAGGACAAGCCGTGGGTTCCTCATATTGTATGCCAGAAATGTGTGGTATGTCTACGGTTATGATCCAGTGGAAAAAGAGATGCAATAATGTTCGTAACACCCATGATTTGGCGAGAACCTCGAAACCATCATGACGATTGCTACTTCTGCGTTGTGAAAATAAACGGAATTAACCCTGGAAATCGAAGTAAGTGGTCATATCCTAACTTATCTTCTGCTTAACGACCTCAATTAGACTCACAAGAGGTACAACCCAGCACATCTAAATCTTCTGATGATCCAAATCTCTGTGAACCCGAACGAAATACATCAAGTGAAGATTCTGATTCAGACTACAAATGTAGCCTTTCAGAACCTCAAACATTTAATCAGAAAGAACTAAATGACTTAATAAGAGATCTGAACTTACCAAAAGAAGCTTCTGAAATTTTAGCATCTCGTTTAAAAGAAAAAAATTTGCTTACTCCGGAAACCAACATTACATTTTATCGTACCCGAGAAAAAAATCTGTTACCGTATTTTTCTCAAGAGAAGGATTTAGTTTTTTGTAACGATGTTGGTGGTATTTTGCAGCAGATGGGATTAAAACAGTACCAACCTAGTGATTGGCGTCTTTTCATAGACAGCAGCAAAATAAGTTAAAAGTGTGTTTTGCTTCATAACGGTAACAAGTACGGATCTATACCTATTGCACATTTGACGACTTTAAAAGAAGAATCCATAAATGTTTCTAAGGTTATGGAAAAAATTAAGTATCAAGACCACAAATGGGTCAATTGTGTTGATCTGAAAATGGTTAACTTTCTTTTAGGTCAACAAGGGGGGTACACAAAGTTCCCTTGTTTCATGTGTCTCTGGGATAGTCGTGACAAACAACACCATTGGTCACAAAAAGTTTGGCCAGTGCGGGAAGAGCTAAAAGTTGGTACAAAAAATGTTATAAACGTGCCTTTAGTTAGCCGAGACGGCATCATACTTCCACCACTTCATATTAAACTCGGCATAATGAAACAGTTTGTGGAAGGCGCTTGACAAAAGTGGCGAATGTTTTAATTTTCTTTCACGCAAGTTTCCAGGATTAAGTTCAGAAAAATTGAAAGCTGGTATTTTTGATGGGCCACAGATTAGGCAGCTCGTGAAAGATCCTAATTTTGTCAAATCAATTACTGAAGTCGAATCCAAAGCTTGGAATTCATTTGTTTTGCTTATGAGTAGCTTCCTAGGCAAAAAGAAATCTGACGACCATGTCGAGCTTGTTGAGTGCATGCTATCGAACTTGCAAGAGCTAGGGTGAGCATAAAAATCCACTTCCTACACTCGCATTTAGACCGATTTCCACAAAATCTGGGTGATTTTAGTGAGGAGCAGGGTGAAAGATTTCATCAGGATCTTCGAACAATGGAAGAGCGTTATCAGGGGCGGTGGGACTAACATATGATGGCAGACTACTGCTGAAGTTTGCAACGAGATCTACCTAAAGTCGTTCATTCAAGGAAATCTTATAAACGATCATTTCCTAGTGTTCAATAGAAATTTTGTTAACATAATGTATTATTTTTTTGTATTTTTTTGGCAAAATAATAAAACTGTATATTTCAAAAGGTAAAGCTGTTAGCAATCTCCCAGTATTTTTGTCATAGTCAGGGCCATAGAAGTACCCAATAAATAAAGGAAACAAGACTCGTGTTGACCAGTGTTATCAATTTAAGAGGAGTCGAGTTTCAGATTTTGAAGATGATGATTCTTTTTGATTGTAATTAAAGTACTTATATATCCTGAATTGTGAATTTGTATATATACATAGATTAAACAATTTTTGGTAATAAATCTTATATTTCTATAACTTTATTTTTAAGATAATTTTATTTATTAAACACTAAAGGCAGGTTACGCTCGGACGGTTATATGCTACCGATGAACCCTCACTTACATTTTATGACTCTATTGTATAACAGAAGTTTTCTGTCTAAAACAGGGTGAACCCTTAAAAGTAATTCAAAACAGGTAGCAAAATCCAGTAAAATGCATAAGAAATCTCTTTTTTTTTGGGCGCACCCCAACATGTATTTGCATCTACAATGAGAGAATTCTGCTATCAACTCCAAACAAAATACACTATAATTTTCGAATTCCTCGGCTCAAAAAACCTTAGAAACAACATATAATGTTATATATACGAAATAACCCATCCAATCCCCTCCCCACCTCTTTCACCCCTTTTTATGTTATACTCTAAATGTTTATGCAAAATATTTGTTTATTACTTCAACAAAAAAGCAGCAAAAACTACCATATCACTATTAAAACCATACAAAATGTAGTGACTCCACATCTTTCGTTTTAAGCGATATCGCTCAAAAATTATAAGCCTCATCCTCTCATTAGGTTTTATATATATATATATATATATATATATATATATATATATATATATATACATGTATATATATGTATATATATATATATATATATATATATATATATATATATATATATATATATATACATATATATATATATATATATATATATATATATATATATATATATATATATATATATATATACATATATATATATATATATATATATATATATATATATATATACATATATATATATATATATATATATATATATAAATATATATATATATACATATATATATATATATATATATATATATATATATATATATATATATAATATATATATATATATATATATATATATATACGAGGCTGGTTTGAAAAGTCCGTGCAAAAATAAAAACTACTTATGTGTTTGGGGTAAACCTTTTTTATTTTTCGACATGGTCTCCTTTTAGGATTATACACTTCGTCCAACGATGTTCTAGTTTGTTGATCCCTTCCGAATAATAGGATTTGTCCAAGTCTGCAAAATATCCATTAGTGTCTGCAATCACCTCCTCGTTTGAATAAAATCTTTGTCCCGCCAGCCATTTCTTCAAATTTGGGAACAAATAGTAGTCCGAGGGAGCCAAGTCTGGAGAATAGGGGGGATGTGAAACGAGTTGGAATCCTATTTCCATTAATTTTTGCGACCACAACTGCTGAGGTGTGTGCTGGTGCGTTGTCGTGATGGAAAAGGACTTTCTTGTGGGCCAATCGCGGGCGTTTTTTCTTGCAGCTCGGTTTTCAAACGGTCCAATAACGATGAATAATATTCACCTGTAATAGTTTTATAACCCTTTTCCAGATAGTCGATGAGGATTATCCCTTGCGAATCCCAAAAGACAGTCGCCATAACCTTTCCGGCCGAAGGAACGGTCTTCGCCTTTTTTGGTGCAGATTCCCCCTTGGTAACCCATTGTTTAGATTGTTGTTTGGTCTCAGGAGTATAGTAATGTATCCATGTTTCATCCACAGTGACGAAACGATGCTTAAAGTCCTCCGGATTCTTCTGGAACAGCTGAAAACCATCCTTGCAACACTTCACACGATTCCGTTTTTTTGCGCAAGCGTGAGCAATCGCGGCACCCATCTTGCGGATAGGTTTCTCAAGTCCAAAAGTTTTATGCAAAATATTATGTACCCGTTCAGTCGAGATGCCCACAGCACTAGTAATCTCACGCACCTTAACTCTTCTGTCATCCATCACCATATCATGGATTTGATCAATGATTTCTGGAGTCGTAACCTCCACAGGCCGTCCAGAACGTTCAGCGTCACTTGTGCCCATATGGCCAGTCCGAAAATTTTGAAACCACTTAAAAACTGTTCTAATCGAAGATGCAGAGTTACCATAATGTTTATCAAGCTTCTCTTTAGTCTCCTGAGGCGTTTTGCCTTTCATAAAGTAATGTTTAATCACCACACGAAATTCTTTTTCGTCCATTTCTTGAAAATCACTCGACTTCCTTGATTCACACGAATGCCAAACACAAAGAAATAGACCAATATGGCTGAAACTGGTGTGCGTTCATTCAAGAGATGCTACTAACTAAATATGACCTCGATACGCGCCGGTGGTACCATCTCTCGGACTTTGCAACGGACTTTTCAAACCAGCCTCGTATATATATATATATATATATATATATATATATATATATATATATATATATATATATATATGTACTGAAACTGATATCTCAATTCATTCGTGTCAACAGGCCGACAAACAGACGGACCGCATTGAGTGACTACGTTTTTCGTGATCTAGAAACCCTAAAACGTGAAAAAAATAAAATCTCGAATCGTGATTTGTTTACGAATATAATAAGTTCGTTTAACAGGGAAAGTAAAAATGTACGTAAAACTATATAAAAAATCATGGGAAAATTAACTTAATTTTTTTATGAAATCTGCTATATGTTTACTGGGATAAAGTTTAAAAAAATAGTTTTACGCGGTGAAGTCACATATGTTCCTTTATTATTATTTAAAGTGGATAAAATCTATGATACGAGGGTTATATGATAAGTACCTGACCTGGACAAGAAAAAAAACATTATTATGTGTAAAATTTATCTTATTTTTCAACCTAGTCTCCTTTTAACTCGATAGACTTAGTCCAATATTTTTCTATCTTTCGTATCCCATCTAAAAAAATACGATTTCTCCCAATCTATCAATATAGGGGTTTGTTTCAGCAATCCACTTATCGTTTGAGCCATTTTTTTTCCACCGAGTCATTTTTTCATATTCGGAAATAGGAAATAATTGCTGGGAGCTAAATCTGCAAATATGGTGGATGCGGAAGCAATTCGTATCCTAACTCATGGAATCTTGGCGTGGGGATGACACAAGTGTGCAAGCGTGCATTGTCTCTAAACAAATACACTTTAAGCAAAGTGTCCACTTGAGACAAAATGGTCTCGAGAGCAGTCTCGAGACCAGACTCACAAATGTATATGTGCCTGAGAGCACTCTCAGAGACAAACCGATGCGAGTATCAGACACTGCACGTGTCACAAGTGGACATGTTCATTCTTGCTCATGAGACTTAGTCACCAGTCTTCCGTCATTGTTTGAAGAGCTGAGACCCCGACTGGAGACTTTTATTTAAAATATTTGTTTAATTTAAATAACCAATTAATTTTTTAAAAATTAAGGATAATCGCGAGTGGACTGACGAGGAAGTGTTCAAATTAATTGAACTTTATGAGGAGAAAGAGTTTTTATGGAACGTGAAACATAAACTTTATAGAAAATCGCGAAAAAAAAATAGCAATGTACGAAGAATTTGCTTCGAAATTTGAAAATTGCAGTGGAAATGAAATTCAGCGGAAGATCCATAACTTACGCAATCAGGTATGTATAATCCTCTAAAATTATTATTAACATTACTATTTAAATTGACTTTTTAGTCAATAGTCAAATATATTATTTTCAGGTTTCTCATGAACTGCAAAAGATAAAAAAATTGAAGAGTGGTGATGGTGCTGATGACAGGTATAACAGTAAATGGAAGTTTTTCACTGCATTATAGTTCATTTCACCCAACTTCACACCCACAACATCGACTTCAAAAATGGTAAGTTAATATAATTATTGCTATGTTTCATAATGAAATTTTATTTATCATAAAATTACAAATAAAAAAATTCAAATTAAACAAAAGTGATTAGGTACTAAATTTAAGCAATTAAACGATATTGCCACTGAACTTCACCTGCAGTTGTCATGAAGTATTCTTTAAACTCATCTCTCACATCTTTTTGAGAGATTGCATAATTTCGCTGCTGGCCTCTCTCTAGTGGAAAAAACGATCCTTGTGGTGGGGGTTCATTCCGCCATTCGCCATTTACAATTTCATGTGTATTAGGATCTTCAAAATCAACTGAACAAGGGTTCAAATAATTTTTTGAAGTACATATTAAAAAGTGATGCAATGCACATATTGCCAGAGTAACATCTATTACTTTTATTAGGTGCTAAATTTATTGGTTTTCGGATAACTCTGAATTTACTTGACATAATGGCAAATACATTTTCTATTATACGACGAGCTCTGCTTAATCTGTAGTTGAAAATTCTGTTTGGTGCAGGTTGATTTCGGTACCCGTAGGGCTTTAATATATACGATGTCATAGCAAAAGCATCGTCAGCTACCATTATGTTATGGCACTGGCAAACATCTTTGGGGGCAATGCTTCTGGTTCGGGAAGTGAAAATTGCTTGCTTTCCAAAGCATCGTGCAGGGAGCAGTTTGTAAAGACACCTCCATCAGAAATTCTACCATTGCAACCAACATCAACGTAAATTAATTTATAATTGGCATCTGCGACTCCCATCAAAACTATGCTGTGTGTACCCTTATAGTTGTAGTAAAGGCTTCCACAGTTCTCAGGTGCCACCATTGTAATATGCTTTCCGTCAATAGCTCCGAAATAATGTGGAAATTGCCATTTTAATTCAAATTGATCTGCAAATTTCTTCAACTCTTCAGCACTTGAAGGATACTGAAATAAAAAAATTTTACTTGTATTTTTCTATTTTTCTATGCATAAAAGTTGATACAACATAGTATATATTAATTGTGCTTTTAACTTTTCAGAATAATATTCCCGAAAACATGAACATCTCACAGGATGAGTCCATACAAAATGAGCCCACACAAGATCAAAAAAGAAAACGTATTAGCAAAGCAACATCAAGAACTGAAGAAGATGATAACATTCTGAAGGAAGCAATAGAAATTGTGAAGAAGCCAAAACACGATTTCGATCGCTTTGGAGAATACGTAGCGTTTGGAGCTAAAAAATGTAAATCGGATTATTACAGAGGAGTATTAAAAAGTGAGATTCGTAAAGCGATATTAAATATTTCTGATATGGATGAAAAATGCTACTGGTCCACTGCATCCTCTTCAAGTGCAAGTACTTCACGCAGTACGCCAATTGCATCACCACCCATTGTTGTTGACAACTTTTCTCAACAAAATATTGAGACTCAAACAACCCAAGATTTTTACAATAGTTCATATTCACTAATTAACATGCCTTAATTTGTAAAGTTTCTGTTATTATACTTCTATAATTAAAGTTGTTTTTTAATTTATACATACCCCTTAAATATTCTTCCTTCAAATGATGATAGATGGCTTTACACACTTCGGGAACTATTCTTCCTATTGTACAAGGTGGAATGCGAAAAAGGTATTGCAAACTACAATAAGCATCTCCTGAAAGTTCATTTCAATATAAAAATGTAATTTTCTAGAGAAAAAAATATTTGTACATTCGCTTGAAAGGCTTACCTGAAGCCAGAAAACGAAGTGTGACCATTAATCTATCATGGACTGGAATCGCATCACGTAACTTTGTATCTTGCTTTACAATATCGTATTTTACCAAATTTAAAACCAATTCAAATTGAACTGCAGACATCCTAATGAAATTTTTAAACTGTTGTGCATCTTCCAACCGCAACTCGTTCACAAGTGTTGAAGAAGCTCCCAATGCATTTCGTCGATCCACCCATTTTCTTACCCAACACGCCTTTTTTTTCACTTCCCGTTTTTTTTTCATAATTTTATGCACAATTAGAAAGGCTAGGATTTGGCGTGAATCCATTTTGAAAAAAAATAAATCTCAAACTAGCAACCAAGTCACAGAATCGACTGAGACTTGAGAGTAAGCTCTCAAGTGTACACAAAATTTCCTGATCTCGAGACTGCAGTGACTGTCGAGTCTCCAGCTGCTGTCTCGAGAGCGCAAGTGATCTCAAATGGACAACACTTCGGAACTAATCTCGAGACTTTCTCTCGAGACTTTGTCTCAAGTGGACACTTAGCTTTAGGGACTCTGGAACGTAGAGAAATGCAAACATTTCAAGTACAACACTGCATTAACGAGCAAAGTAAAAAATTAAAAACAATTAATTTATAAAATTCTGCCCGTGGGGAGTTTCAACAAAATGAAATTTCTTGGTAAATAAATTGTTCAATTTATTTATCTATAAATTAAAAACAACGCTGTCTGCGTAAAACGGGCTTAACAAACGTTATATTTATTTAACAATTTTATTTTAGTTTATTTTTTTAGCCTAAATGTTAAAATTTAACGTTAATATTTTACATATAATGGGGAGATTTATTTAATTTTCATAAGTTAATATTTATTGAACGCATTTCAGGTGGAATAAATATTTTTAATAATTTCACCGCTTTTTAAAGCTTATTTTATTAAAATTAATATTTAAATTTTTTGAAACTGACAAACGGGCACCTACGGACAACAGGTTGGTTAAAGTAAACTTTTGTTACTATTCCTAAGAAAACAATTTGCAAAAATTGCACTTGAAGCCTTTCGTCGGATAATTAACTAACAGTGCCAAAGAAATACACACATACATTTAAGTGGTGATTTAAAGCTCACGTTAATAGATGGCGTCACGTTTTTGACCAATCAAAAGGCATAATTTCAATCAGTCTTAAGAGGGTCAACCCTGGTCTAAGCACGCACTTGAGGCGAAACCTGAGGAATAGTAAGGAAATATTTCAAAGCCCAGCTGGTGCATTTTTGCCACTGCAAAGTTCGAAAGTTCGGTAGGCGCATGGTCCTAGTAAGGGAACACTTGTTTGGGAGTTAATTAGTAAGGGCCAGTCACTGTTTTACTCTGTCCCAAATAGTCAATCATGGAAATACCCTGCGAGTCTGAAAATACTTTTTTTTTGTGGTTCTAGCACACGTGCTACAGGGAAGCCCCTAAAGCGCTCCAGAAGCGGCATGTGTGCCGAAAAGCAATTTACGTTGTTCTTGAATCGCTGTAAATTGTACTCGGTGGGAAACACAGACCTGGGCAAATTATTCCAAAGGGATGATGTTTTCCATATAAAAGACTGCTTGAAAAGCGTTGTACGCTGTACGGAGTAACAAGCTGAACCTCATACGGATGTGAAGTATTAGCGCGACGTGTATTTCTAACATGCACCGCTCTGGGAGGAATTAAGCGGGCTACATCCGTCGAACACTTTCCATGAAAATACTTGTAAAACAGACTTAAATCGCCAACCGTTCTTCGATATTCCAGCGAATCAAGACCACCGGTCAGTTCCGGGTCTCCAATCAGACGAACAGCTCTTCTCTGAACAGAATCCAACAAATACAGTGTGTATTTGGGAGCGGAGTTGTTGTGGAGTGTAAAGCTTCCTGGTTCGAAATAATATTCCCAACTTTGAGAAGCTCTTCCTGCTATGCCTGCAACATGTTCATGCCAGGATACATTTGCTCCCAAATTAACGCCCAATAAATTGAGTGACGATGCTAGGGGAATGGAGTGCCCCGACATGACTATCTCGGGTTCAGCCACGTTAACTTTTTTAGAAAAAACTGCTTCCTGGGTTTTTGTAGCGTTAAATTCCACTTGGTTACTATCACCCCAAGATAGAATTTCTACCAGGTCTTTGTTAAGTTGAACGACCTCCCACCACCACTTTGCTCGCCAATAAAACAGTTTTCGTTACACTTTCACCTTCGTAAACCCACTGTTTTGACTGTCGTTTTGTATCCGGGGTATAATGGTGGATACAGATTTTAGGTCACAAGACGACGTCAGAACTCATTTGGATAACACTGCTACTTTCCTAAACAACGATTTTTAAATGTCCTTGCTCGGGCGTTTTGGTCTGGAGTCAATGCACACGGCTCCCATCGTGGCTCAGCTGTTTTATTTTTAGAATTTCATGCAGGGCATTATATACCCAGCAATCTCACGAATGCAATTTTCCATTAGGATACCATGAATTTTATCGATCATTTCTTCAGAAGAAACCTCAATCTCGTCTTAAACGTGCTGCATCTGCAGTACTCATACGGCCACGTTTCAATTCATTTATCCAGTAATAAATAATTTTGAGTGCTGGTGCCAAGTCCCCATGAAGTTCCTTTAGTTGAGTTTCTATCTGGGCCGCAGTCCACTTTTTTAAATGAAAATGCACTGCACTTTATCCATTTCTACGAAACGTGTAACACCGACCACTTACAATCATCATCATCATCAACCAGCACTTTGCGTCGACTGCTGCACATAGGCCTCCCCATCTCAGTCCACTCTCTCCTCTCCTGGGCTCTCCGCATCCAGTTACCACACAGTTTCTTAATATCGTCTGTCCAGCGTGTGGGAGTCTACCCCTACTACGCCTGTCGCTCCTAGGTCTCCACTCAAGCAGCCTCCTAGTCCATCTCCCATCCGACATTCGAGCTATATGTCCCACCCAGTACCATTTAAGTTTCGCGATGTATGCAATTACATCAGTAACGCTGTGACACCCCAATCATTGATCTTTCCATCTTGCGCTGTGTTACTCTAAGCTTTTTAGCGGTTGCGATAGGTTACAGTTACCGCCCCATAAGTCATCACTAGGAGCACACACTGATCAAAGACCTTCCTTTTTGGCAGATAGGAAGATCACTCCTAAAGATATCTTTAAATATTCCATAAGCTGCCCAACCACGTGATGCGATTCTCATGACCAAGATAGGTGTATTTGTCCACTAGTTCTACCGTTTTATTGCCAACATTAATCTGTTCGCTCGGAACAAAGTTCGTCATATATTTAGTTTTAGAGGCATTCATTTCCAACCCCACGTCTGCGCATACTTTTCGAAGTTCTTGAAGCATTACTGCAAGCACTCGATATACGATAGCTACCAACAAACAACTGCTGGTTGTTTTGAAACTTCGAACACAACCGTTAAAAGAAGCACGCTTAACAAAACTTCCCGCCATTTCGTCGAAATTTACCAGACTTATCACTCTATCCTTGTAAGGCAGAAAACCCAAGCTAAAGACATTATCAAACGGATAAGCTCCCTCAAATGACAGCGGCAGGCTACGTCACTCGACACACAAAGAGCAGTAAAATTACAAGAAGACAGACCTCGAGCTGTAAAAAGAAAGGTGGGAAGACCATCACAATGATGACATGACGATGTGAAATGTCTGGCAGGAACTACGGTCGTACTAATAGCGCAGAACCGATCACTTTGAATGGGCAATATAAAATAAGCAGAACTTATCCACTAGCCCCGGTAAAATTATATAAGAAAATCCCTTCCATTTAGCAAAGCGCCCGAAATAAAGAATCTTCAATAAATATGTATAAGTTTGCCGAAGGACGACAAAACCTACAGAAATCTGGGGCATATTTGAAAGGCTATTTCTTAAGGGCATTCCGTTCGTTCGGTTTTTTTTTTAACTTTTCTTCGCCATATATTTTTCCTTTTCAAAAAGGTTTTTAAGATTCCTTTTGAGAGACTGACCGTTTCAAAGTAAACATTAGGATGGTGAAAAACGCTTTTCGAATGTATAAAATTGAAATTCTACAATGGATTTACTTAGCGAAGGAATTTTTATAAAAAAATTTCCACAAATGTGGGTGGAAAGTTTTAAAGAGTAACGAAATTTTATTGAGCATCGTCCTACAGGGGCGTCTTGGTAAGAATGGCACATTTAATCGTGCCATTCTAAACCAAAATATTACATTTATACAAGTGTGCCCAATGTAGAAGTGATACGCGACTAATATAATACGATAGATTTTTTGAAGTAACTACAACGACCTTATGTAATTGGGTTAACAGAAAGGGCTCTTGACACCAACCGTGGCAGGCTTTTGAATTAAATTAAATTTCATAATTAATCGGAAGGTTTACTCTTTTCAATAAAATAAAACTTCTTAACGATTTTTTGTTATAGCAAATATATATATATATATATATATATATATATATATATATATATATATATATATATATATATATATATATATATACAGCAGATCTAATCGATCCACTCCTGGATATAGGTTTCTCCCATAGTCTCTCATCTATTCCTGACCAGAGCAGCCATCTGGTACCACTTCTTTCCAACCGTCCTTTTTAGGTAATCCGCCCATCTATTTTGGGGTCTTCTCACCCTACTTCTTGTTGTACATAGTCGCCAACGCATAAGTTTATTTGTCTATCTGTTGTGTTCATGTCTTGCTATATGTCCCGCCTATCTCCATTTTTGACTTAAAATTGTCCTGGCGATATCAGTGACTGGATTGTCGTCTTATGTCTTCGTTCCTTATCCTATTCCTCAAGCTTAGTCTGAGCATTGCACGTTCCATTGCTCTTTGCATAATTTTGAGGCGTTGCATGCTTTTGTTAGTTAGTCGGATGGTCTCCATGCTATAAGTCGTTACTGACATGATGCCCGTTTCGTAAATCTTTCGTTTTAAATTTACCGGGATCTGTCTGTTTTTAAGAATATATGACATTCTTTCAAAGGCAGTCTCAGTCAGGCGACGCATACCTCGTACTGGGTACTCCATCGGAGGCTGACTTGTTGCAGCCATACATGCAGATAGAGTAGTTAGTAGATGGCCAGCATTTCACTGCAGGCAGCGCGATTTTTCGAGGGATCCACCTCGGGCATAAGTGGTTCAATGTAAAACAAATGAAATTAGGCGAAGGCCCATATTTGGTAGATACCTCGAAAAATCGCGCTGCCTATAGTAAAGTGTTGGCAATCTGCTAACTCACTCTGTGAGCATATATGGCTGTAGCGAATCAGCCTTCCATGGAGTACCCAATACGCAGTATTGGTACAATTCGTTGTATGTTACCATTATTGGCCGCAAGTACTGGCATAATTACTAGAAAACTCTGTTCTCTTGTTTGTCGATCCTAGCCCGACTGATGAGTCGTGATACGGCGAAACGAGTCTAGGGATGGATTGACGAGTAGGAGAACAGTAGGTAGACTGCTGAAATATGGAACTTCCTACGTTTTCAGCTGTTTTACATTGAACCATATATACAGTCTGTCAAGTAAGAACGTGACCGCTCGTATTCTTGAAAAAATGTGTTTCGAGAACATTTTTTACCACCAATGTATTCTTTGGTGTGCTAACAATGGTGCAGTTACCTTAGTAAGTTGTCCAATCGCCTCCTGCATCAATAATCGCCTGACATCTACGAGGTATGCTGTCGACGAGATTTTCTGTATACTCTACAAATTTTTTAAATCTCACGAGTCAACTTCCTCAGTCCTTCCTCTGAGCTTCCTCTTGACAAGCGGCTAAACATTTTCAACAGGGTTGGTGTCCGGCGATTGTAAAGGCTGGTCTAGTATCTTATCGTGGGCCCAAGCGAACCGCTTCGCAACATGATTTTCGTCCAGCGAAGGTTTTTTCGGAATTTGACATCATGAGCATGAAGATGTTGTCGAATGGCCTTATAAGACACGTTTAAACCCGATTTTCTTAATTTTGTCGCTCCCTGACGCAGCGTCAATTTTTGGTCCTGGGAAAACAAAGACACGATTCGTTTTTCGAGTTTCGGAATGACTTTGCCTACCGAGCCACGTTTTGGCAAGTCGTCGACATTTTTCGTCTCGTTAAAATGATCTACCCACTTCTTCACAAACGATGCCGACTTTTTAATATATTTAGCGGCCGCAGAATGTGTCATTTTGGGCCCCTTTGGATGGGAACAAAGAAAGACTGCCTCGAACCGACACGCCAACAAGTAACTCAATTGGATTTTACGTGAAGAATGTTCGGAATTGACTGATATTTTTACTAAAATACGTCGTAGACAAAGGTTCCCTCTACCGATTTTTTTGTTGAATCGCAAGAATCGCGTCCACCTAAAATGAATTATCGTGGACATGTTCTTATTAAGAGACTATATATATATATATATATATATATATATATATATATATATATATATATATATATATATATATATATATATATATATATATATATATATAGTGGCAAACAAAAGTATGAAAACATTTAAATTTCTATCTCTAGTCTTAACATTTAAACGGTTTACAATTACAATATTAATTTATTAATCGTGTAGATGCTAACAAACATTTTCAAGACTAAAACAGTTATTATTTATTAGAAATGTTCTTAGTTTTTAACGTAATAAAATTATGCACAAGCAAAAGTATGGAAACATTTTTGTTATAAAATAAAAATTTCACTAAGACGACTAAGATGTCGAAAATATTTAATATTTTGTGGGATATCTTTTTGCGTCAATCACTGCTTGACATCTTCTACCCATAGAGTCAATAAGCCTAGCAGAAAAATCGGGTGGTATTTTTTTCCCATTATTGTTTTAATGCGATCCAAAGTTCGTCCCGATTTTGTATATTTCTTTTCCTAATTTGTTTATTCAGATAATGCCAAAGATTCTCTATCGGGTTCAAACCAGGTGATTGTGAAGGCCAGCGCATCACCCGAATCCTTTGTTCAGAAAACCAATTCTTGACCAAGCGACATGTGTGTTTGGGTCATTGTCTTGCCAAGAAAACTACTGTTAATAAAGAACTAAGGCAGGAATATCAGGGTGTATTGGTATCAGACATGACTATTAGGCGTCGTCTGTTATCTGAAAATCTT
>CM032451.1:107728131-107948194 GCA_019049505.1 Pachyrhynchus sulphureomaculatus
TATATATATACATACATATAAAATGGAGTACCATTTAAGAAAAACCGAGCCTAAATCTTTTAACTTAAAAAGAACATTAATTATTTAACATAAATTAAAACTAAAAAATACCTAACTCTAACTACGTAGAAAACATCGCTCTGGACAAAAAACGCTTGAAATACTGTGAAAATATTATTTTAATAAATAACGGAAAATAATTACTAAACTGTTAATTATTTGTATAGTTTCAAATACTGCCAAACAATATATATTTTCTCTTTGGTTATTTTAAACATTTATTAGCGATAACGGGTTATTTTTAGCGGCAATAATGTATTTTGTTGCAAATTCGCGGTTCAAATGAACCGAAGTTTCAATACCAAGGATATAATTATTTATTTTTGTAAACTTGAAACGTTTAAAAAAAATTGGTGATAATTTTACTCAGTACAAATACAAGTATATATATATATATATATATATATATATATATATATATATATATATATATATATATAGGGTGTTATGAAAAGCGCTTCATTAAGCGCTCATTCATCAATACATTTATTGAAAGTCTTCTTCAACCACGCCCTGAAACCATGCACAGAAGTTAAAACGGTCATTATAATTCCGGTGTTTTTACACTTTCACAAATTTCGCTTTGTACGGAAAATATTCTTCGTATCGATCGTTCCTCAATATTTGTCACCTCCGAAATTTGAACAACTGACACTTGCGGTGTTTCTGAGTCTGTCGGCACATCATTCATTTTATTTTCATCATTCGTCACTATTTGCGCATGAGAAATGAGAAAATACTGGTTTCTTAACTTTCTTACTTTTTCAGTAGGCGCGTAACAGTAGAATAAAGTAGTGTTTTATCAGGGGGTCTTTCAAAGAATATTGCTGCTATCTCTGGAGCACTCTAGTACTCACAAATTTTGTCAAGTCAGAACGTGACCGCTCGTATTCTTGAAGAGAACATTTTTTTTCCATTAATGTATTCTTTGGTGTGCTAACAACAGCGTAATTACCTTAGTCAGTTGTCCCAAAGCTTCTTGCATCAATAATCGACTCGCATCTTCGAGGCATGCTGTCGACGAGATTTTCAGCATACTCTGCTCTACAACTGCGTCAAGGTCCTCAGAGTCTTTCCTCAGAGTCTTTCCTCTGAGCTTTCTCTTTACAAGGGACCACTAATAGAGTTGAAGTCCGGCGATTGTGATGGAGGACCATTGTAGTATCTTATAGTGGGCCGCTTCATGACATGATTTTCGCCCAGCAATGGTTACTTCAACGTGTTTCAGAATTTAACATTATGAGCACGAAGATCCTGTCGAATGGTCTCATGGGACACATTCAAACCTGATTTTTTAAAATTTTGCCGCTCCAATTTCGTCCCGATCCCGAACGACACGAATCGTTTTCGATTTTTTGGAGTGACTCCGAGCCTACCGAGCCTCGTTTTGGCAAGACGTCGACATTTTTTGTCCCGATTCACCCACTTTTTCACAAATGATACCGACTTTTTAATATATTTAGCAATCGCAGAATATGTCATTTTAAGTCCCTTTGAGTGGAAACAAAGAAAAACTCGAACGACGCGCAAATAAGTGACTCATTTTGGATTTTACGTGATTTCGACGAAAATTTGGAATCGACTGATACTTTTACTAAAGTGCGTCGTAGACAAAGGTTTCCCCTACGGATTTTTTGTTGAATCGTTAGAATCGCATCAACCAAAAATGAATTATAGCGGACACGTACTAACTTGACAGGCTGTACTTTTAATAATTAAATAGAAAGAGTTAATAAAACACACAAATTAAATTAACAAATCCGATTTAGATAGAATAAAAAAATAGAAATACATGCAGAACAAAATGGCAGATTTCTTAGAATAGGCTTAGACCAGTCAGATCAAGAACTTGAAACTTTTTAGCCAGATATTTTTAAAAAATGGAGATTTTAAATAGGGTTTGAATCAAATTCTAAATACTCTTTGAGTTTGTTCGATATTTTGTAAATTAGCCCGACGTTTCATGATTCCACATCATAATTTAGAGCCATGTCAACGATCACGTAACTTATGTCAAAATCAATTTTTAGGTTATCGAACATGCAGAAATAATTACTAGAAAAGAAAACCTGGATACTCTAATAAAAAAAAATCTTTTCCGGGCGTTCAGCAGCCAAATTGACAAGCAGTAAAATTTTTCAAACGCTATTTTCGCCTCAATGTACATTGAATAAAACCTACCTTTTGAAAAAATAGTCACTGCTCAAAAGCATCTCTAGTTAGAATGTATTATATATATATATATGAATATAAAATTTTTTAATTAACTCAAGAGATTTCGTGATATCTGAGCTTGCATTTAACATTGTTGGCTCTCGTGTTTTTTCAGAGAGCATTCTTTATGAGTGGTCGACGGATTTCTTTCGAACATCTTCACTATCAATGCCAGTGCGCTCCAAGGCTTCATGATGTCTCCTACTTTCTTTCTTATTCATATTAACGATCTGCTAGAAAGGACCAGGAATCCAATCTACAATTTTGCAGATGACAGTAAGTTTATTTCTTCATTCACTGTGCCCGAACATCGGCTATTCATGTAATGATCCCCAGACAGCAGGAAGTCGTTCAACTTAACAAAGACCTGGAAGAAACTCGAACTCGAGGTGACAGTATCTACGTAGAATTTAACGCTACAAAAACCCGGGCGGCAGTTTTTTTCTAAAAAAAAAACGTCGCTGAACCCGATATAGTTATGTCGGGGTACTCCATTCCCCTAGCTTCTTCACTCAATTTGCTGGGCGTGACTTTGGGAGTAAATATGTTGCGAGCATAGCAAAAAGAATTTTTCAAACTGTTGAGGACTCCAAGCGGGTTCGATGGAGGGGGAAGTCTGCTTTGAAATGCACCTAGAATCAGTCGCCTACGAGCTTCCATGCGGTTTGTATAGTAGTTTTAGTGGATCCCGGTCTGTCGGCTCGGTCGAAGCTTAAAAATGCTACGTTCAATCGAACAGCGCTACGCCATTAATTCTGTGTGGGACTCGGGATATTGGCTATGGAGACGTTGGCACACAGTAGTATCCCCTCGCCAAAAAAAGGCTCGAATGAGCAACTCGAAAGCCAAAGCCATGCTCATTGTCTTTCTTGATGCCACGGGTGTAGTCCACCACGAATTTGTACCTGTGGGACAGACCGTCACGGATGCTTTCTACGTGGAAGCGCTGAAAAGAGTGAAGGGAAGGGTGAACCGAGTGAGGCCAGATATTGCCGGCAATTGGAAGCTGCATCATGACAATGCACCAAGCCACACCTGCTTCTTGATCAATGACTATCTGGCCCGAAACGATGTCGCAACGCTTTCCCAGCTCCCTTACAATTCCGATTTGGCCTCGGCGGACTTTTTTATTTTCCCCCCGAGTGAAGACATCCTTTAAAAGGAGACCGCCATAGGACCGTAGCAGAGATCAAAGAGGCTTCGACGCGCTACTTGAAGGCCATTCCGCAAAAATACTTCCAGGGCGCCTTCCAAACGTGGAAAACTCGTTGGCAGAAGTGTGTCGACACCCAAGGATCCAACTTAAAAGAATTTTAATTGTTTGTAGCGTTATCTTCAACATACTTTTTTCCCGAATTTAGTCTTATTACTTTTTATACAAACCCTATATATTGTATATATTTTTTAATATAATACAGACTTCATTTTGCTTGCATATACATACATAACGTCATATTACATGCTATTGTTTCCTTTTAAATTGTTCAACTCGGTGTTCCAAATAACTGAAATGATAATGAAAAACTTTCTCAAAAAGTAGGTACGGGTTATTGTACTTTACCTTATATACCTACGATGTCTACGGTGAACGAATTTTGGGAGTTATATTATGCATGCACCCACGGCTATCGTATAAGGAAGCTCATTAATTTTTCAAAGATAGTTTGCATTTGTAAGAACGGTTTTCGTTAATACGTTTCTTAAGGAAATCATGTAACTATAAAACGTCTTGTGAACGTAATAAGGTTTACTTAGGGGAGATTCTAGACCTTATTATAAAATATTAAAATAAAAGAACATTCAAGTTCTTTAAGAAATAGAGGATTCTAACGAAAGTTAAAAAACTGTCAATATGTTTTTAATAATAACGATGTAAGGACTTCGTTGGCTTTATTCTATTAGAGTAACTATTGTGTCGATAGAAGGGTGAAACCGTTCACAATAAACAGCACAAATATATGTATAAAAACGTGGGGGAAAGTAGATTTGAGAGTACTAACAACATCCGCTTTATTTAATATTTTCAGTGATTTTTTACACTCCAAGAAAAAGGCAAAAAAAGATTACAAGGCAATTATGTTTACAAGAACTTGAGTATCTCCGGAGAACGGATAAAAACCATTAACATAATCTGTCAAGTAAGAATTAGTACAATCACCTTGGTGTGGTTGTCCAATCACCTCCTGCATCAATAATCGCCTGGCATTCTCTAGGCATGCTGTCGACGAGAATTTCTGCATATTCGCGAGGCAATGATCTCCAAATTTTTCGAAACTTGCAAGACAACTGAGTCAAAGTGGTCAGAGCTTTTCTCTGAGCTTTTTCTTTACAAGGGATCAAACATTTTCAATAGGGTTGGCGTCCGGCGATTCTGAGGGCAACAATAATATCAACTTTCACTTGCACCTTCCAGTCCCTGGACAACTTGTTGCAGTGTTTTGGGTCTTCTTGCAGGATCTAATCCTCGTTTTTCCTTTTAAATCAGTGTTTAGCAGTCGGTAACAGGCCTTTCTCGTAAATATCACACATTTTTTCATATTTACATGTACGTGAAGAGACGCAAGTTACCGAACCCTTTGGGAAGGCATTCCCAAACATGCACTATGATCGGATGTTTGACGGTTTGCTGAACGAAGCGATTTGTAGCAGTTGTCCAGACCCAAAAAGGCGTCGCGTATTCCCAAAAGAAAGATTCGTCCGTGAAGATCATGTTGTCTCAGTCACGACCGATGTTGTCGTGGGCCCAAGCGAGCCGCTTGGCGACGTGATTTTCGCTAGCAAAGGTTTCTTCAACGTGCTTCGGAATTTAACATCATGAGCACGAAGATGTAGTCAAATGGTCTCATGAGACGCATCGAAACGCGATTTTCTTAATTTGGCCGCTCCTTGACGCAGCGTCAATTTCAGGTCCCATGAAAACAGAGACAGGATTCGTTTTTCGACTTTCGGAGTGACTTTGTCGAGCCACGTTTTGGCAAGTTGTCGACATTTTTCGTCTCGTTAAAATTATTGACCCACTTCTTCACAAACGATACCGACTTTTTAATATACTTAGCGGCCGCGGAATGTGTCATTTTAGGTCCCTTTGGAGGGGAACACAAAAATATTTCCTCGAACCGGCGCGCAAACAATTTACTCATTTTGGAGTTTACGAGAATTCGACGAAAGTTCGGAATCGACAGAACCACATCTACCAAAAATGAATTATCGCAGACACGTTTTTACTTGACAGACTGTAACTACAAATATCTAGGTTGGCTGCTAGACGCGAGAGATTGACTTGATGGTGACATTTACTTGAATGTTATCCGTGAAACTATTCCTGAATTATTGGAAAACTTACCCATTAATTTACGTCGCGACATGTTTTTCATGCACGATGGTGCACAACTCCATTTTGCACATAATATTCTTTGAACGAAGGTTATCCAGATAAATTGATGGGAAGAGGTGAAGATGCTCCTACTCACTGGCCACCTTGTTCCCCAGACTTTGTCCGTGCAAAAATAAAAACTACTTATGTGTTTGGGGTAAACCTTTTTTATTTTTCGACATAGTCTCCTTTTAGGCTTATACACTTCGTCCAACGATGTTCTAGTTTGTTGATCCCTTCCGAATAATAGGATTTGTCCAAGTCTGCAAAATATCCATTAGTGTCTGCAATCACCTCCTCGTTTGAATAAAATCTTTGTCCCGCCAGCCATTTCTTCAAACTGGGGAACAAATAGTAGTCCGAGGGAGCCAAGTCTGGAGAATAGGGGGGATGTGAAACGAATTGGAATCCTATTTCCATTAATTTTTGCGACCACAACTGCTGAGGTGTGTGCTGGTACGTTGTCGTGATGGAAAAGGACTTTCTTGTGGGCCAATCGCGGGCGTTTTTCTTGCAGCTCGGTTTTCAAACGGTCCAATAACGATGAATAATATTCACCTGTAATAGTTTTACCCTTTTCCAGATAGTCGATGAGGATTATCCCTTGCGAATCCCAAAAGACAGTCGCCATAAAACCTTTCCGGCCGAAGGAACGGTCTTCGCCTTTTTTGGTGGTGCAGATTCCCCCTTGCTAACCCATTGTTTAGATTGTTGTTTGGTCTCAGAGTATAGTAATGTATCCATGTTTCATCCACAGTGACGAAACGACGCTTAAAGTCCTCCGGTTTCTTCTGGAACAGCTGCAAACCATCCTTGCAACACTTCACACGATTCCGTTTTTGGTCAAGCGTGAGCAATCGCGGCACCCATCTTGCGGATAGCTTTCTCATGTCCAAATGTTTATGCAAAATATTATGTACCCGTTCAGTCGAGATGCCCACAGCACTAGCAATCTCACGCACCTTAACTCTTCTGTCATCCATCAGCATATCATGGATTTGATCAATGATTTCTGGAGTCGTAACCTCCACAGGCCGTCCAGAACGTTCAGCGTCACTTGTGCCCATATGGCCAGTCCGAAAATTTTTGAAACCACTTAAAAACTGTTCTAATCGAAGATGCAGAGTTACCATAATGTTTATCAAGCTTCTCTTTAGTCTCCTGAGGCGTTTTGCCTTTCATAAAGTAATGTTTAATCACCACACGAAATTCTTTTTCGTCCATTTCTTGAAAATCACTCGACTTCCTTGATTCACACGAATGCCAAACACAAAGAAATAGACCAATATGGCTGAAACTTGGTGTGCGTTCATTCAAGAGATGCTACTAACTAAACATGACCTCGATACGCGCCGGTGGTGCCATCTCTCGGACTTTGCACGGACTTTTCAAATCAGCCTCGTAAATTGATACGATTTTTTCCTTTGGGGTGCATTGAAATCGAAAGTTTATTAAGTTCAAATCGACAACACTGAGCAATTGTCGAATAACATTCAAAATGCTGCTAACGCTTTACGAAATGAAGACATTTGAAAAAGAGTAATTTAAATTTCCTGCGACGTATTAATTTATGCATTAACGAAGGTGGCGGCCATATTGAACATTTATTGTGAAACCAATACCGTCTCAGTTGAGCGATTAAACTTTTTTCGAATTTATCAATTTATGGGTAATCTTTTATGTCCTTAGCCAGTTGGTCTTTACATTCTTGCTGTTGTTGGTCCGTTTGGGCTTCAAATTTATTATTGTTGTTAGCCTGTCTGCCTTTAAGCATGCTCTAAATTTTAAAAGACTATTCTTTTAGACCTGCCCTAAGCCTAGATGAAGTGTAAAGGAACGCATCTGCGAATTTGACAATGGAATTAAAAAATGGAAACATACCATTATCTCAGAAACTGTTACTCGGAGCAACATTTACCGAGAGAGTTTTTTTAGACAAGAGAAGGAGGAGAATACGAATATTTAATTAAAAATATCATACAGAGTGGTATAAAAAAAGTTATGACAATTTAAAAGTTTACACAGTGCAATAAATACAATACAATTTACAACAAAACTGTCAGCTGATTTCGATTTCTCATCTCAGAAAACCCCTAAGAACCGAATCTTGTGCAAATAGTACAATTATTAAAAAGCTCTTTAGGAAAAAACTAAAATAAAAGTATAACTTTGACACCCTGTATCCCAAAAAATTACGAAACACTGTATATGCAGTTTCGCTTTCTGTAGATATGTAGGCATTTTTAGTGTTCCGTATCGAACACTCATAAGATGAGTTCGGTGTCTGTCTGTCTGTCCGTCTGTCAAACTACGTTTTTTCCTAACTATGTGTCATAGAAAGTTGAAAATTGGGTAATAATATAGGAATTGATGGCCTCATCAGAGCTGTGTAGTTTCGAAATTTTGACTTGAGGGGTTAGTTTTAGGGGGTGATATCGGAAGTGAAAAAAGAAAATTATATATATATATATATATATATATATATATATATATATATATATATATATATATATATATATATATAATGTAATACTTGCGCACACCTTATTTCGAAAAGTACTGATCAATCTGATCAACTGATCATACAGAGTGTATCTCAAAAATTACGAATCTTTGGACTAAGGTAACTTGGGTTAAATGGTCATATTTTCATCCCAGAAATCCACAGTAACTCTATATACACGGAATACTGGGACACCCTGTACATCCAAATTCCGTCTCCCGTTCGGATGTTGCATGTCCTCGGTCGAATTTTTTGAGCCTTTCCTTGCACGAGCCTGTTTTTAAGTTTCGGTCAAATTATACGGAATCCAATGGGAACAGATCTTTTTCACAACTAAATGTTCATGCAAAATCGAATGTTCTGCAATCTTCGATATGTCTAAGGATGCTTCTATCTCACGGTAAGTCACATGCCGATCTTCTTCAGTCATGTTGTGCACAGCATCGATGTTTTTTGGAATAACAACCGATTTCGACCTTCGCGAAATTCATCGCTGACGGAAACACGACCATGACGAAATTCTACAAACTAACTGTCTTTTCTGATAGTGATTCATTACCAAAAGTTGAACGAAGCGATTCGAGGCATTGTTGTTGAGTTAAGTCTTTACTAAAATCTAAAAAATCATCCAATGAAAACGTTCACGTGAAATTTCCATTTGTTCACAAAACTGTTTTTTTAACGCTCACTGTAAACAAACTACTCGCCCAATTTCTGAACGGTGACGGTTTTAACAATAATAGATGTCAAATTTTACAATAGTAATGTGACATTTTAATAGCGCCAACTAGTGGTCGTTTATAAAAACTTAAAAGGAGGACCTCGTGCTACTACAACTTACCTGAACTAACCTGAACATACGTAGGCAGACGTTAAATTTTATATATGTATGGAACTATCTGGCGAAGTGCAATAGCCTGGAAAAATAATATCTTAACTTAAAATACCCTCTGTATAAAGAGCATATAATTTCTCGAAACCGGAATATTCTTCATTCGAGCGAAACATTCTATTATTTTCGAAGCTAATGTAATTTCTCACTTTTTAACGTCCCCTGTCTTTAGAAATACCTATATTCGAGTCCTTAATTCATTTTTGCATAATTACGCCCCGTCCGAGTTCCCTTGGAAAGAAGGTAATAAAAGAGGGAGTAAGTAAGTAATCTTATTAAATACAAAAGTACGCGGGGTTACTAAAAGATTATTTTTTTCGAAAGATCGTCAATCTTAGTCAGAGATTTAAATAGAAAGGCTCTTTTAAAAGGGCTTAACGCAGCCGGCCGGCCCTAAAGGCAAAAAGATTCCGATCCTTTGCTTCCATGGTAATTAATTAACTTTAGAACAAAAAGGGGCGGGTGTTACACCGGCGGTGAATTTTTCCACCCCTCCTTTGTGTATCCTATCTGTGAATGTTAAAAAGTGTATTTCGAAAAAAGATATGGTTATTTTTACGTATACAGGATGTACTTTTTAAGATAAAGCTTTTTATAAGAGTAATATTGCCAAATAATACGAGGGCCGCCTTTTAAGTTTTTACAAACGACCACCAGATGGTGCTATTGAGATGTGATATTACCATTGTTGTAAAATTTAGCATTTGTTATTGTTAAAACAGTGATAGCTCAGAAACTGACAGGGTAGTTTGTTTACAGTGAGCGTTTAAAAAAAAAGATTTGTGAACAAATGGAAATTTCACGTAAAGGTTTTCGTTGGATGATTTTTTACGATTTTAGTCAAGGGCTAACTCAACAACAATGCTTCGAATCTCTTCGTTCAACTTTTGGTAATGAAACACCATTAGAAAAGACTGTTTACAATTGGTTCGCAGAATTTCGTCATGGTCGTGCTTCCGCCAGGGTGGTCTTTACAATCGCCGGACGCCAACCCTATTGAAAAAGTGTGGTCCCTTGTAAAGAGAAAGCTCAGAGAAAAGATTTTGAGGACCTTGACTCAGTTGTCTCGCGAAATTTGGAAAATTTGCAAACTAAGCCGAAAATCGCTAAGATGCCAGGCAATTATTGATGCAAGAGGCGATTGGAAAACTTACTACGGTAATTGCGCCGTCGTTAGCATGCCAAAGAATACATTGATGGTAAAAAAATGTTCTCAAAATACATTTTTTTAAGAATACGAACGGTCGCGTTCTTACTTGATAGACTATAACATACATCTCGATATCTGTTACTGGGATAAGTTTAACCTTCTTATGAACCTACAAGGATACGCGGACAATTTTAGAAAAAATCGACACATACTAACATGATAATAATAATCATCCCCAGGGAAAATCCTTTGAAAAAAACAAGTTAAATTAAAAAACTCCCTCCAGTTATTTTAAATTGTTTTAAGATGATCCTGTTGCTTTAAAAATTCCATAATAAAGCATGTTAAATCAAAATAAACGAGCACTTCGTTTTAAACGATACTTTTCCGATATCATTTACATATTTTATTTTTCCCTTTTGAAGTAGCTTTTACCATAAACATATAAAACAACCAAATTGACGACGTACCATTAACGCATGTATGTTCGGGCAGGGATATTTTTTTAAGCAGCTTAACAGATTTGCTATTTGGGATATTCAAAAACCTTTTTACTGGTAAACTCGTTTTTAGTGCTCCATACGGAACACTTTTAGGATCACTTCGGTGTCTTCCTGTCCGTCCGTCTGTCACACCTGATTTTCTCCGAAATGATTTGACGTTGAAATTTGACATAAATATAGGAATTGGTGGTCCAAATAGAGCCGTGTAGTTTTAAAATTTAAATTTTGACTTAAGGGGTTAGTTTTGGGAGGTAAAATCGGAAGCGAAAAAAATATTTTACCAGGTCATCGAGTAGGGGTGTCAAATGAAAGCTTGTGAAAACACGAGTTCAAAAATATATATGATGTAATACTTGCGCAAGCTCTTCTTTGTATTATTTTAAAAAATGCACAAAAACACACTGTCCACCCACCTTATCTCAAAAAGTACTGATCAAAAAATTTTGAAAAAATTCGGGAATGGTCTCCATAAAGTGTAGATTGAGCGAAAATGAGTGCATTACGATTGATAATTTATCTGGTATAAAAAACTATGAAAACAGTTTTCATAGTTTTACTGGACAATATGGTGGAGCTTCTGTTAATATACTTTATAAAGGGTGATTCATTTAGAGGTACTTTTTGTGATGGGGATTTAATTGCAGATTGCGCATGCGTCGTGTCAACTGAAGTGGCATTCCTCTTCAGTAGTGTTTGACAATTCATAATGGAAAGACTTAGCCCGGCACAGCGTCTACAAATTGTTCAACTTTATTACGAAAATGGGCGTTCTACGAGGAATGTGTATCGAGCGCTTAGAGCAACTTATGGTCCACATAATCGGCCTACCGAACGCACAATTCGCTCTACCATCAATAAGTTTGAGACCCAATTTTCATTATTGGATAATGCTCGACCGAATAGACCACATCCAGCACGTAGTGAAGAAAATATAGGGGCGGTAGCGGAGAGTGTACGCGAAGACCGTGAAGTGTCGATTCGTCGCCGTTCTCAACAGCTTGGCCTGTCATATTCAACAACTTGGCGTATTTTACGCAAGGATCTTTCTTTAAAAGCATACAAAATTCAACTAGTGCAACAACTGAAGCCGACCGACCTTCCGAATCGTTTCCGTTTTAGTCGTTGGGCTTTTGACAAGCTTGCAGAAGATCCACTGTTTTCGAGAAAAATTTTGTTCACCGATGAGGCCCATTTTTGGCTTAATGGGTTCGTGAATAAACAAAATGCCCGTATTTGGGGTGATGAACAACCTGAAGAGGTTCAAGAGCTGCCATTAAATCCAGAAAAAAAAACAACTGTTTGGTGTGGTTTATGGGCCGGTGGAATAATCGGTCCATATTTCTTGAAAAAGAGGCCGGCCGGAATGTTACTGTGAATGGTGACCGTTATCGCGCCATGATAACAGACTATTTGATGCCAGAAATTGAAGCCCGTGGTCTCGACGAAATTTGGTTCCAACAAGATGGCGCCACTTGCCATACAGCCCGTGAAACCATGGCTTTACTGCGAGAGCAATTCGGCGAACAGATCATTTCACGCTTTGGACCAGTGAATTGGCCGGCTAGATCATGTGACATCACACCTCTTGACTTTTTCTTTGGGGCTATGTAAAGTCCAAAGTCTACATGGATAAGCCAGCTATAATTGAGGCATTGAAGGCCAATATTACTCGAATCATTGGCCAAATACCACTCGAAATACTCACACGCGTCATTGAAAATTGGAACTTCAGAATGGACGTTGTTAACCGTAGTCGCGGACAACATTTGAAAGAAATTATCTTTAAGAAATAATTGTAAAGAATGGTTCTTTTATATGGTAATAAAGATTATAAAATAAAATTGTTTTTATTTATTTTTTTTTATTTAAAAAAAAGTACCTCTAAATGAATCACCCTTTATTACTACTCGTGCGTCTGTACCCAGACAAAATTGTGAAAATTGGTCTATCAAGGTCGAGAATTAACTGTTACACATAATTAGAGACCGGATTATATGCAACATAAAAATCTTGAAATATGCATGAAAAATGCTTAAAATATGCATGAAAAGGGTCAAAATATGCAATATTAAATATTAATAAAAGTAGTAATTTTTCGTTTTTTATTTCAAAATCAGCATAAAATTTAATTAACAATTATTTAACATTTTTTTAAATTATTTAACATTTGTATTCTTGTACATGTAAACAATAAGGTATTGTTCCAAATGTTGGGTAGTAAGATTGTGTCTTCGATCACTTAAAATATTTTTATAAGTGGAAAAAGACCGTTCCACATCCACTGAGGTATTTGAATTTGGGTGCTATGTTAGCACTTAATGTTTCTGGCAAAAGTTCACCCGTCCCATTAATAAAACTATCAATTTGACACAAAGGTTCAAAGCCTGGGTTATTGCACATAATGTTTTCAAACTTTTCTTTAACTCAACGCGGGAATACATCTGGCAATGTGGAGTTTATTTGACGGATTTTATTCATTAACTGAATTGATTCGGTCAACGCCAAACCTCGAGTTTCAAGCTTTTTAATACCCGCAGGTATGTGGGAAAAGTGAGTGCTAATCAAAGCTATGTTTTTTTTTAATATCAGAATCATTAAATGCTTCCTTGGATTGACGAACTGCCATAGCCTTTGCACTATCGAAGTCATTTACTACACCTTTGATGGCCTCGAAATGTTCATTGTAAAATAGTACAGCTTCAGTCCATGTTCCCCATCCAGTTACCACTGAGTCGGGAGGTAAAGGCACATTTGGCAGTTTTTCTTTATAGGCGTTATTGCGAGCAGGTGCCTTAAGAAACACTTTCTTTGCTGAGGAAATCAGTTTATTTACATTTCCAAACGTGGATCGTACTTCTTCAGCGAGTCGATGGACTCCGTGAGCAAAGCATGTCACATGAATTAAATTTGGATAAAATACTTGGAGGACTTTGGCTGCCTTGATCATATAAGAAGCAGCATCTGAGAGAAATATAAACACCCTTTCATCTGCAGAAGATTCAGGAAATATTTTTTTAATACCCTCATTCTCAAATCTGGCGATCGTAGAATGATTTGTCTTGTCAAGTTCTTTGCAGGCCACCAAATAGGAAGAAGAAGGCTCTAATCTTAATGCACCCACAATTAAATTCGCAATAAAGCGACCACAACTGTCGGTAGTTTCATCAGCGGAAATCCAAATAATGTCATCCTTAAGTTCATTACGTATTTCTTCCAGAACATGTTGGAAAATTGTTGGTATGTAATTTTTACGCAGTGTTGATTCGTCTGGTATTTTTTGATTCAAGCAATATTTCCGCAGAAAATGTTTGAATGTAGGATTTGTAAGTTTGTGGAGAGGAATATTACTTGCAAGCAATGCTTCACATAAATCCATGCTAAAGTGTTTTTTTGTTTGCCTATAGAAGTGGAATCACAGCTACTTGCTGCTGTTATAAGTTGTTGTCGTGGGCCTTTTTTTGCAATCCTGCGATAAATCCTGCGATACGAAGACTTGTCTTGACATGGTGGTCAATTTGAAACTTTTTTTTTTTTTGTGCACGAAACATTTTTCTTGCAAACTCGACAATATAAAACATTTCCGTCGTATGTAAATGTTCCAGGATAATCAGTTACCCACGAAGAGACACTTTTTTTTGCGAATGGCATATTACACGTTAAACTTTAACACAACACGTTAAAAATTGCAAAAAGACTACCAAGCGCGTCAACAATAATGTTAAAACTGATATCTTGTTTTAAAATAAAAATTCGTCTTCCAGAAAATTGTTTATTTGATCCACGCTCAAACAAATATTCTTAGAAACTAAATACTTATCTCTTAATATCCCGACCAAGAAACAAAGGAATAAAATACCGTCGTAATTTTGGGTATTCCCTTGGCACTATAACCTAATCGATGTTTAGACTATTGCAGGTGATGTTCCGGCAATAAGATCGGTTCCAGACGGCGACATTAACAATACCCTGAGCAATTCAATTGCCTAATAATACCGAGAAATATTGTAAATATAGGGAAAATATGCATCATTACTAGATTTTGGGTAAAATATGCAATAATCGGTGAGAATGGTCTAAATATGCAAATGCATATGAAAATATGCAAATGCATATAATCCGGTCTCTACACATAATATATGAGGGGGCAAGTTTCAAAGAAAAATGAGATAACCTGACTAGTTAAAATTCAGTTTGGTTTGAAAGTGTACAATCTCTTTCAAGATGTAAATCATATGTTCTCTTATACATCTTTTCAATAAGTAAGATTTCTAAAAAGAGCCAAATCGTCCAGTTAATTAAACTTTTTTACTAACTAGTAAATTTTCTTGATTTTTAAAGTTTTTTAGTTTTTTCGCTACAATTCCCTTTGCATTAATTTACGTGAAATATAGCTTTGATCTTGTACTAGAATTTTAAAGAATTATAGTTTAGTAGTATTCATCAGAAATCGATTTATACAAATCTCTCAATTTTCATCTTGTTTTTAACCAAAAAGTTTAGTAAATGGGCTTTCGGCTCTTATAAATCCATTAAGAATGAGAGAGTTAAGAAAAGAAGCTCATTTTTCTCCATTTCCTGAAAATTTAGCAAAACTTTCAAACTTACTCCCTTAAAACAAAAAAAGTTGAAACGAACAGTTAGGTTTTCCTGATTCTAGGAACACATGAGCGTCAATGAACTTGTTGATCGATGTCTTGACTCTTGTTTTGACCATGAAGTCTCGTCCTAACTTGTGGTAATAGCGGAATCATCGGGAACGCACACAATTTTATTTTATTTGTTTATAATTAAACAGATATTTTTTGGTAGTAAATATTTGTTTTAAACTTTTACTACTAGATTCTAGTCGATTCTGAGCTAGACTGATTTAGTGGCTATTAGGTAGCTAAGATGATATAACTATTACACATTATTGACTAAGAAAAAATGTGAAACTACATATTGGATCTTAAGATATATACACGTCAGGGACCTAATTAACTTAGCCTAGGTAAGGATTTTATTTTAAAGGTAAACACGGTACGCAACACTAATTGCGCAAGTCCAACGTGCATTTGACCCGTTTTTTTTTTCAAAGAAGCCTAATATAATACTGATAAGCTAGTCACTAGTAAAATTTCACAGGTAGAATGCCAACAAGAATTTACCTAAATAGTAAGCTCTGATTATGGGGACGCTATTAAGAAGTTCTTTTCAATCCGATTTTAAATATAAATATATATATATATATATATATATATATATATATATATATATATATATATATATATATATATATATATATATTTATGCCCCATATGTACGGAATAATTATTCCACAGCATTTATTAACCAGTGTTTCAAAAAAATATTGAAATAAAAGTTATAGGATGTTATACGGGCGCATATGCGGACGTTAACAATAATGTTTCGAACTGTCATTTCCAAGAAATAACACCATCTTGATTTTGTTTAAATAGAAAGCCCTGTATATTATTTTATCTTTGAGTCCTACTAAAAATTCTAGATATTATTTGTCTAACATACGATATATCTAAATTGAACTGTTTTAGAATTATTGTCATTTGAAATCTAAAATTAAAAAAAAAACACAAAAAACTATTAATAAATACTCTCGGTTTATTTTTAAGGTAAAAACTGCTCAAAATGTCTACCGTTAACAGCGAGGCAATGACCAAATCTGTCAAAAAACAGCCTGAACAGAGTTTTGCAGAGAATCCGGGGTGTTCTGTGCTACTTCATATTGAATTCTTTGTTGTAAATCTTCTACAGTTTCAGGTCAACTTCGGTAAGCTTTGGTTTTCAAATGACCCCATAAAAAAATTGCAGGCCATTCTACAGCATTTCTTCTGCCTATCCATCGATTAGGAAAAATCGCATCCAAATATCTACGAACATCGATTTCATGGTGAGGTGGTGCTCCGTTCTGTTGATACCACAGATTCCTGTTAGGGGTATCCAAATTATTTTCATCCGGAAAAAGACCTCCATAAATTGGAATAACTTGCTCTTGGAGTAACTATAAATACCGCTGTCCTGTAAGATCCCTGCGCATACGTTTATCTTTTGTGACCTTTGAGAATGACTGTCCTTTGTGGGGATTCTCAGTAGACCAGTACCGGAAGTTATGCCTGTTAACTCTTCCGTTAAGACAAAATTTGGCCTCGTCGAAAAAAAAACAATATTATGAATTACGTTAGGATCATTACTGATTCGTTCCATCATGAGATCGCAAAATTCAACGTGTCTATCGTAGTCATTTTCAGATAATTCTTGCAATAGAATGGGTTTGTATGATGCAATTTTTCTTCATTCAGTATATACGACTTATGTTGTGGTCTAGGCGTTTTAATGTTTTGCTAACTACGGATTGGGTAATAGATTCTCGATTCAGATATTCTGCGTTAAAAAGATTACACACCTTCTGTTATGTTCTCCTACAGTCTCCATAACCAACCATCATTAATAAAGTGATTCTTTCAGTTTCAGTTAAATATACCATTATGATATTACGCTCAAATTGCAGTTTCGCAAAAATGCAACAATAAACGTTTTCGCCAATAAATCATTTTTTGACGCGTTAAGTCGTTACCTGACAGTAAATGTTTGACACAAGCCAGCTTAATTTTTTTTTTTTAATTTGATCTTCCTTAATTTCAAATATCAATAATTCCAAAACGGTTCAATTTAGACATATGATATGTTAGACAAATAATATCTAGAATTTTTAGTAGGGCTCAAAAATAAAATAATATACAGGACTTTCATTTAAAAAAATTTAGGATGGCGTAATTTCTTCGAACTGACAGGTCAAAACATTATATTGTCAACGTCAGCATATGCGCCGTATAACACCCTATAACTTTTATTTGAGCCTTTTTTTAATACACTGATTAATAAATGCTGTAGAATCATTATTTCATACATATAGGACACCTTGTATATATATATATATATATATATATATATATATATATATATATATATATATATATATATACATATACTGTAACATTCATTTTTTCCTAGATTTTAAGACCATGTAATGTTACTGATTTTTCACTTTAAATTGTACTTATTTTCATTATAGTATCGAACGGTATATTAACAAGAGATTCCAAGCCGTTCGGTATATTAGTGTACTGTGCGGGCTTCTGACCGAATCTATCGGCACGCCGGGATTGGTTGAAAATGTGTATCCGGATTTTTGGTTCCGGCGTCGCGATATGACCGAGGAAGGCCCACGGCTTATTTAAGCGTCCGGAGGACTCGGATCGTGGTTCATTTCCACCGAACCGCCAAGTAGGCTGAGTACCATCAAGCCGTAGCCAGGCTAATTTGCATCGGAGCCGCCAAGTAGGCTTCCTTCGACAGAGCTGCAGTAAAGGCTCATAACTACAATCATGAAAGCTAAATAAAGCACAAGTTTTTTTTAACGAAAAGCCGTAGTGGGCTCTCTAAGTGTTTACTAGGAAAGTGTGAAATCGGTCGTGTTCCATCGAAGCCGAAATCAACACAGTAAGTTACCAAAAACATCCTTCCATAGACTTATCCCTGAGTAGTGCCTTAACAGCAATTCGAACTGACTAAAAAGTGAAGTGAAAAGCACTATTTTTCGTCCTCGGGAGTAGTCAGAGTTTGGAATTTAAATGTCATAACTACCTGTTAGGCTAAAATTTTTTAGTAATGCTGTAAAACTGCAAAGGTTAGAACTTTTTATTTTTAAAAACATGAATAAATTTTCTTTTTGTTGATTAAAGCTAGTGTCTCACTGAATACCTATCTTACTTTTCAGGATAAGAACGGCTGTACCAAACTGATTTTTTTATTTACCAACAGTACACCCTTTCAGTATTTTTTCATTTTTTTAGCTGAAGTTAGATCCTTTCTATTTTAAAATGAATGGTGCCCAAAATTTGTACAGCTAAAGCTTTTTAAAAAATAGAAAAAAATTCCAAAAAGACGTACAAAAATTATCTCTTACCCATATCTCTCTACCAAGGAAAACTGAGCTAGGGTTTGTTTAATTTCTTTAGTTCTTTTAAAATCATTAGTCACTCAATTCATTATCAGAAATGAAAGCGGGGCTGCAAGAAAATTGCGCTCAAGCGTGGGACATAAAACTTTTCACAGGGTACAAAAGTGCGGGCAAGTTAACACCTTACAATACATATACATATATACATATATATATATATATATATATATATATATATATATATATATATATATATATATATATATATATATATATATATATGATCCATGTTAGTGCTGGTCTTCCTTTCTTTCTTCTATTGGACGGAATATGTTCAAATACTCTTTTTAGCAAACTAGTATCGGGCATTCTTTTCACGTGTCCGTACCAAATTAACTGTCTGGTTTCTATTCTTTCTGCTGTTGTATGTATTCTTCCTGTCTGTCTTCTGATTTTCTCATTTTAGACGTGCTCCTGTCTAGATATTCTACATGATCTCCTTAAACAATCCATTTTTACTGCGTCTATTTGCGTATCTTTTTTGTCATTTGCCAGCATTCTGATCCATATGTCAATATCGGTTCTAGAATTGTCTTGTAGATTGTCAGTTTTATTTTCATTTTTATCCGGTTTGACCAAAATAAAGAGTTTAAAATTTCTAGGTACTTTCTGCCCTGTTGAGTCCAGTACTTTATGTCTTTCTCTGATGATCCTTTGTTGAAAGTTACACTTTCCAAGCACTTAAACTCCTCGCATTTAGTTATTTCCCTCAACTTCAAATCTGGTTTTCTTTCCCCACCCTCCATATAATTGCTGGTAATTATTTTCAGTCGTTATCGAGGCACCGATATTCAAAGTTTTTCAATAAAATAGATATTTCTATATTGTTTGATCAATTATTCATAGGGCGTGCCTAGAAAGACCGAGGTTTAACCAACAAGAAGAAAGGTTTAAAATACTGGCTATTAAAAAGTTTTAATCTACCAAGTAAAATTCTGAATTTTAAAATCTCCGATTTCTTTTGAATTGGTCTTAAAAAATTATTTTATATTAATTTTGAAGATTATCGCGGATAAATGTTGTCGCTCCACCAAGTTGAACCATATGGCCTTTGGCGGTTGTCTTTCCATTGAAAACCATTGCAAGTGACAGTGGGGAGCGACTATCGCTCGTCTAACAGAATTCACTCAAAAATAGATCTGAAATGGAAAGACGACTGCGTTTGTGTGGCGTCAACGATATAAAGAATAACCTTGTTATAGAAAAACTCAACATTTTTAAAATGTTATTTGAAAACCTGTAATTAATTAAATAGGGTAGGGACTTTTACAAAACTAAATAGGATCTGTAGTCTGTTTCCACAAATATCAAATGGTTGGTTGGACAAAAAAGCGCTAGTTATCAGTGCAACTATCCACAAAGGTTATCATTTAAAAAAGCCTAGTTAGCTTTCTAATCTTTCAAATTTGACAGGAGGTAGCATACGAGGGTCGTGTTAAGGAAATTCAAAAAAGGTTAAACGTCAGATTGAATGATTCTTGCCCTTCGTTTTCGACGATTCAAAAGTGGGCTGCTAAATTTAAACGTGGTCGTTCGTCCATTCAAGATGATAAACGCTCAGGACGCACGAAAACCTCTACGACTGACGAGATTGTGACAAAAATTCACAATAACGTACTATATGAACGCCGATTGAAGGCATGCGAGCTAGCTGACTTTGTAAACATCTCGATAGGCCGTGTCTACCACATTTTACACGATGTTTGAGTTTTATGAAAAAGCTTTCGGCTCAATAGGTGCCGCTTTTGTTAATAATCGACGAAAAACGGATTCGAGTGAATATTTCCCAAGTATGTCTAGGCTTGTTTAAACATAATTCCAGTGAATTTCTTCGACGTTCTATAACAGTAGATGAAACATGGATTCATCATTACAAACCAGAGACGGAAAAGCAGATGAAATAGTGGATGGGGGCAAGTGAAAGTGGACTCAAGATAGTAAAAAACGGTTCTATTTGTAGGAAAAGTTATGGTTACGGCTTTTTTGGGATTCTCATGGTGTTGTATTCATAGACTACCCGGAGAAAGGTAGAACCATCACCGGAGAGTATTATGCTTCACTACTGGACCAACTGAAGGGAGTGATTTAGGCGAAACGTCCACATCTCGCAAAAAAGAAAGTGCTTCTTCATCACCACAATATGCCTTCATACATGTCTAGGATTGCTGCTGAAAAACTGCATGCCCTTCGCTTCGAAGTGTTTTTACATTCACCGTATTTGCCAGATTTTGTTCCCGGTGATTTCTTCTTTTTTCAAAACCTGAAAAATGGCTCGCTGGACGAAGATTCACTTCGAGTAATGAAGTTAGCTGACTTATGTGGCGAAATTCAAAAAATCTTCAATTTTTTGCGTTCTCTCTGTTAGGTCGAGATCTTCTGAAACGACCCTCGTATTTAGGTTCTTCACAAATAAATATATACCTTAAAATACTCGCCCAAAATAAATAGTATCGTATCTTTTTTTTAATAGATTTTTATTTTAACCAACCATGCGCTATGCCGATAAAAAATGTTTTAAAAAATAGTAAATTAAATTTTGTTACAAACAATTTGTAATATTTTTCTTTCAGTGTGTAGTTATTCTTGGTTTGTTTTATATGTCACTGGTGTTACCTTGGGGAAGCCGATTAAAGGAAATGGTTTTTTTTAACCGATAAAAGAAACTGTATATTCACGCTCCTTGTGTACCGGATCCAGTTTCTTAAATGCAAACAAAAACATCCTATCGAATTGCCTTCTATATCTGGTTTAGATCAATCGCGTAGAGAAGCTGCCTAATAAACAAATGCCTATTGAATTACACATGCCATGGGCGTAGGTAACTTCTACATGAGGATAATAAAATCATTTATAAAACTTTAGTCTACAGCTAAAAAATTATTACGTATATTACAGGATTACAAAATAGGTTATAGTGAATTTAATAATAATAATAGAAATAGAAGTATTTACCAAAGTAAACACAGTAACGACGCTCAAAAAGTTTTTAGAGCCTGTTTTTTTTTATCACGCATGTGCCTCCTATCATACCAACAACATGGCTGCCAATAAGTAAATGACTCGTTTGACGTTATAATTGAAAATAATTATAAAAAAGATGTCAAGAGGAACGTTTGTTGTGCGGTTAGTTTTAGTAAAAATATATGTCGTATCTCCAAAGGAGTTAGTTTTTTTAGATTTCCCAAAAATCCTAAAATGCATAATTTTTTATTGCAAAATTCGACTTTATTCATCAACGCAGTCTCCTTCAAGAGCGATACAATCAGTCCAATGTTTTTCTGACATTTCTATACCTTTCTTGTAGAAGGATTTGTCTTTGTCTTCAAAATATGCTTCAGTTTCGGAGATAACTTCTTCGTTGGAGCCAAATCTCTTTCTAGCGAGCATTTTTTTGAGGTCTGCGAAAGATAATACTCGCGGGAGGCCAAATCTGAAGAATACAGTAGATGATGAAGCAATTCGAACTTTAATTTATGTCATTTTGCCATCGTAACCATTAACTTGTGATAGGGTGCATTGCCTTGATGAAAGAACACTTTTTTCTTGTTCATTTGGGGCCATTTCTTGCGAATTCGACCAATAACTTCATATAATATTCGCTATAGATGGGTTTTCCCTTCTCAGCATAGCAAAATTATTCCATGCGCATCCCAAAATACAGAGGCCAAAACCTTCGCAGCCGACTGTTATGTCTTTGGTCGCTTCGGTCGGTTTTTACCGGCTGCTGTCCACTCAGCTGACTGCCGATTTGATTCCGGTGTGTAGTGGTGGATGCATGTTTCATCCATTGTCACATATCGCATGAAAAAATCATTTTTATTGCGCTTAAACAGGTCTAAACAGTGCTGAGAATTATAAACAAGTTGTTTCTGGTGCACTGTGAGCCAACGCGGTACCCATTTTGAACAGAACTTTCTCATGCCCAAATATTCATGCAAAATATGACCAAGACGTTTTTTTGATATCTTTAGGGTGTCAGCTATCTCACACAATTTCACTTTACGGTCGTCCAAAACAATTTTGAGGATTTTTTTTTGATGTTTTCTGGTGTAATCACCTCATTTGGGCGTTCAGAGCGTTCAGCATCATTTGTATTTGTACGACCGAGTTTAAATTCTGCATACCAGTAAAACATGAGTGATTTTCCAAGGGCAGAGTCCCCGTAACACTCATAAAGCCTTTGCTTGAACGGTATTTCTTCCCGTCAAAAGCGTCGAAATGTCATGAAATTTTGACACGTATCGTTTGAAGGTTGGTACTTCCTAAAAATCATATGAATTTTTTGAGAAAAGGGCCACATCTGTGTGTTAGACTAAAAACTTTTCAGCTTAGGTTATATGTATATATGTATAGTATATTTGTTTCGTTTTATTAATATACATGCTAATAATCTTATACAATAAGAGAATAAAGTCATTTCTTTGGAGCAAACTCTGTTTTTTTTTATTCCTTTCTATTTAAATTGATAATCTATTGGGTTCTGATTTGCTGTCCGAAACAAACAACGGATTAAAAAATTTCAATGGTGCCCCTCTTCCAGAATCGATGCCCGCTCAGACTCGGGTCGCTCATGAGTCAGCTTGTACCATCAAAAATAAGGTTTTAACCTGTCGATTGAATCTTCACTAAAATTTTTTAACAATTCAGAATGATTATTGTTCACTGGTTTTAGCTGTTAACTATCTCTAATTAATTTCATAATAGTATAACTTGATTAGTGAATAACAGCTCACAGAAAAGTTCTTTAAAGTGACTCTGCCTACCGAGCCACGTTTTAGTAAGTCGTCTACACTTTTCGTCTCGTTAAAATAATTTACACACTTCTGTACAAACGATACCGACTTTTTAATATACAGTGCGACCTCCATAATCCGGACTAATTAAAACCGCGGTGATCCGAATTAGTAAATAATTCGAATTACCGAAGCAGGACATTATTTATATTAAAAAACGAATCATTTAATACGAAACAACTGAAAAATAGTACATACATAGAATAATATTTAAAATCGAAGCATATCTTACCAAGTTTTATCTTATTTTGTAAAAATATTTGTTTGCTTGACCCTTCTCTGGTTCATCATAAAAGCAATCTCTTTTAAACTAAACATCACTTAGAGGGATATCATTTTCTTCCGCCCATCTCATGCACACATTGAAACTTTTAACTGTCTCATCATTCTTCACAGTGTTCCTAACAGTCTAGTTTGTATTAGTATTTAACTCTGAACCTTCATTATCACTCTCGTGTTGTTCATCTCTATCATCTCTGTCTTCCAGTGGTAACAAATCTTCATCATTGGATAGTTTTTCGCCACAAACTTTTAAAGCACGCAGACCATGTATTTTTCTGAAGTTAGAAATCAAGCCTCTGCTAGCTCTAAAATTATCATTCCCGTAGGTTTCAGTGTAAAACTGTTTTGCTTTGCCTGATAAAATTTCGTAGGAAATTGGGACGTGCCTTGATCGTTGCGTACAAAACCATGTATACAAACGAGTTTCCATTTCTGGATATTCGGCTTTTCGTAAGGTTTTTCTGACGCCAGGACCGGAATCACATTTGGAAATAAATCTAATAGAAGTTACATGTCCATAGTGAGTGTCTAAAATTATCTTTAAAATAAATCATATATACATACCTTTTGATTTTCCCTTGCTTCTTTTTTATATCCGAAATTGTGGATATTCCTACTCCGTATTCATTTGCTAACACTTTTCCGCTTTCACCAAGAACTAGTCTTTCTAATATATCGGACTTTTGTTTTATTGTTAGTGTAATATATTTTCTTTTAGAAGGTATTTTAATATGTAGGTACATATACGTAAAAAAAAAACGTTTACATACTTATATGAACCACATAAAGTAAAATAGAACGTAGCTATATTGTACTTGTGACAATAAACAAACTACAAAGCCCTTAACCTTTAGACGCGATACGCGATGCGTTGTAGGCAAATCAAAGGCACCTACAGTTTGTGTGAATCCCAGATGTATTAGACTGGAAGTTAGGGGAATCCCTTCACTATCGATTTCAGTTTTCCCATGTAGTTTAAATTAAGTAGATGTCTAAAAACGCAGGTCCGGATTACCTAGTACTATTAAATCCGGATTATAAAGTACACAATGCAATAGAAATGTTTGTCCGGATTATTAAAGAATCCGGTTTAATGGAGATCCGGATTATCGAGGTGGCACTGTATTTAGCGGCCGCGGAATGTGTCATTTTAGGCCTCTTTGGATGGGAACCAGGAGACCACCTCAAACCGACACGCAAACAAGTGACTCATTTTGGATTTTACGTGATTGCGACAAAAGTTCGTAATAGAATGATACTTTTACTAAAATGTGTCGTAGCCAAAGTTTCCCTATATCGATTTTTTGTTGGATCGCTAGAATCGCATCTACCATAAATGAATTATCGCGGACACGTTCTTACTTGACATGCTGTAAAGGTATTTGTTGCCAAAATTTGCCTTATATGTACGTTCATTCTTAGCTAGTAATCTACAACGCCAAAATTCGTGTCCAATATTGCACAATGCAACTAACTATCACATTTTGCGAGTATAAAGTTATTACTTTCGCTGGCCGTTAGCCAAAAAGAGGACTGAAGGGAATAACAGAACAGATTTTCGGTACATTTCAAGCTGAGAGAGAAATTTATTCCCGCTGTTGTTATTGCCGGCAACTGTTACCACCGCCAGTTTACAACGGCTTGATTCGGAAATTTACGGGCCCTCAACGGATTTTTCGTAATTTTGGCTTCGGTTGAAATTTGTGACATAGTTTTGCAGTTGCAATGTCGATCTGACGTAATAGAATAATGTTAGAAAATTTACCGGTACATTACAAAACATAAATCACTATTCAACATTAATAAAATAACACGTGGCACCAAAAAAGCAATATACAGTGACTCACAGCTTAAATGATGCAGTCGCTATAAGAAAAGACTAACTGGTCTCAGTGCCTCTTTATTTATTTGGAAAAAACAACTTATTGAAATTAAATTAGTAAAGAGTCTTCTAAAAAAGTATGAATTACTTTTTGTCTTAAATATGCCTTACTTAATTAACAATAAATAATTAATCAGATCATATGCAATTTTAACGTCACAGCTTAAATGATGCAAAATAACAACAGGGGTCAAAACTTATCGCATTTTGAAATTTACGAAGGCGGCGTTGCTTTGATTTCTTAGTGCAATTGTTTTTTGTTTAGTTTGACATTTATTCATTTAATAAAACGAAATTGTTTAAGAATGGGTCGTCGAACTACAATTTCTGAGAGAAATTTAATTATTACTCATTACAGGAATGGATACAGCCAAAGAGATATAACCAAAATGGTAAATAAATGTCCGTCAACTGTTCAGCTTATCATTGAACGTTACCGGAATGAAAATAGAGTCGAGAATAAGTCAAGGTTGGCTCCAAATAAGATCTTCGATGAACGTGAAGAAAGATGGATTTTAAGAGAGGTATCAAATAATCCAAAAAAAAGTGCGCCAAAGTTGTGCGCCGAGGTGGAAAGACAGTTTGGAAAAAGGTGTAACCCCGAAACCGTCGAACTTGCGAAATAATAATTTACATGGTCGAACTGCTAGGAATAAGCCTTTCATTAGCCAAAGAAATAGACGCGTGAGATTGGAATCTGCCAGAGAGCATATCAATAAAGGCTTGAACTTCTGGAATTCAGTAATATTTGCTGATGAGACCAAAATAAACTTATTTGGGTCCGATGGAAAAATATCAGTGTGGAGAAAGTCTAACGAAGAATTAAAATTGAAAAATATGAAAGCTACGGTAAAGCACGGTGGAGGTGGAGTGATCTTATGGGGCTGTATGTCATCTGCAGGAGTAGGTAACATGCATTTCGTCGAAGGGAATATGAACCAATATGTGTACTTGGATATACTAAGGCAGCATCTCGTCGCTAGTGCCCTGGGAGGGGGAAATAGAAACAAAAATTAGATATTGAAAACAATTATCGGTTCTATCACGACAATGATCCAAAGCACACGTCATTTCGAGTCCGCAGTTGGTTGCTTTATAACTGTCCAAATGTTATTAAAACACCAGACTTAAATGTAATTGAAAATTTGTGGCTGACATTAAAAAATAAAGTAAATAGTGCCCCAATATCAAATAAAACCGAATTAAAAGTAAAAATTACTGAAGCATGGATCACTATTTCCCCGGAGTATACTAGAAAGTTAGTTGAATCAATGTCCAGAAGATTACAAGCCGTTATTGAGAATGAGGGAGACCCGACCAAATATTAGCAGGCTTATTTCAAATTCTACAGTTTGTTTTCTCTAATAATTTTGGTATATTGAATTTTGCATCATTTAAGCTGTGACGTTAAAATCGCATATAATTTAATTAATTATTTATTGTTAATTAAGTAAGGCATATTTAAGACAAAAAGTAATTCATACATTTTTAGAAGACTCTTTACTAATTTAATTTCAATAAGTTGTTTTTTTTCCAAATAAATAAAGAGGCACTGAGACCAGTCAGTCTTTTCTTATAGCGACTGCATCATTTAAGCTGTGAGTCACTGTATATCCCATCAAAAACATAAAATGTAAAAATAAATGCTAAGTCTCGCAACGCAGTCCTTCCACCACAAAAAGTGGTGACATCTCATGTAAAACCAAGTCAGTTATTTTAGTTAGTATCTATGGAAGCACCTGTTCAAGAACGTTGTCATAAATTGTTTAATTAGTTACCTACCAACATTTATAGTGACCGTATCAATATTCGGCATCTTTACTTCTATAATAAATTTAATGACTTGGCAATCGCACGGCAACATAATCACTTAAGAATAAACTAGTATTTCGGTTGCTAAGTAAGTCTAAACAGTGCACTTAAGAATAAAGTATAATTACATAAGAATAATCTACTATTTAAAATACTTTATTCTGAAGTGCACTGTTTAGACTTACTTAGCAATCGAAATAGTAGATTATTCTTATGTGATTATGTTGCCGTGCGATTGCCAAGTCATTATACTCGTATTTATTATAGAAATCACTATAAAAGTTGGTAGGTAACTAATTAGATAACAATTTATGACAAAGTTGTTGAACAGGTGCTTCCATAGATACTAACTAAAATAACTGACTTGGTTTTACATGAGATCGCACAACTTTTTGTGGTGGAAGGATTGCGTTGCGAGACTTGGTATTTTTTTACATTTTATTTTTGATGGGATTAAAATATATTTCACTTAACAAATTTTTAATTACACGAAGTAGGTAAGTATTATTAAACGAATATATTTGATAGATGAAAAATATTATCTATAATATATATAAAATGCAACGTCTCTCTGTCTGTCCGCTAGCGCGTTCCCTTGCAATACACAGTCTAAACCATTAAATATGGAACAATATTATGTAGCAGAGAATATCTATAATCTATAATATATATAAAATGCAATGTCTCTCTGTCTGTCTGTCTGTCCATTAGTGCGTTTATCACGCGAAAACCATTTATCCGATTTATGTGTCTTTTTTTTAAATTCATACATTTATTCTTTGGCCAGGTTATATAATAATAATAATATATCTATAATATATAAAATCCAACGTCTCTCTGTCTGTCTGTTCGTTAGTGCGCTTATCCCTCGAGATCCACTTATCCGATTTACGTGATTTTTTAAATTCATACATATGTTCTCTGACCAGGTTATATAATAATAATAATAATCTATATCTATAATATATATAAAATGCAACGTATCTCTGTCTGTTTATCCGTTTGTGCGCTTATCAATGGAGAACCACTTATCCGATTTACGTGCTTTTTTTAAACATGTTAAACCATTAAATATGGAACAATATCATGTAGCAAAGAATCTCTATAATATATATAAAATTCAACATCTCTCTGTCTGTTTGTCTGTCTGTCCGTTAGTGCGCTTATCACTGGAGAACCACTTATCCGATTTACGTGTTTTTTTGTTAAACATACATATGTTCTCTGGCCAGGTTATAGGATATATTTTATTATGATAGGTAGCATAAGGAATAAGCAGTGACGAAAAGAGTGAATCAAGTCGGAGAAAAGTTTGCCGCTAGCGCGTTCTCCATAATATATATAAACTGCAACGTCTCTCTGTCTGTGTGTCTGTCCGTTAGTGCGCTTATCATTCGAGAACTCTTTATCCGATTTACGTGTTTTTTTTTTTAATTCATACATTTGTTCTCTGACCAGGTTATCTATAATCTTCTATCTAGAATATATATAAAATGCAACGTCTCTCTGTCTGTCTGTCTGTCCGTTAGTGCGCTTATCACTTGAGAACTACTTATCCGATTTACGTGTTTTTATAAATTTATACATATGTTCTATATAATTCGACATAAGCCTAGATAATGGGAGATAAGGTGAGTTAATGGGAGATAGGGAGAAATAATGGGAGATAAGTCGAGATAAGCCTTGATAATAATGGGAGATAAGGTGAGATAATGGGAGATAAATATAAATAATGGGAGATAAGGAGAAATAATGGAAAATAAGCAGAGATAAGTCTAGATAATGGGAGTTATGGTGAGATAATGGGAGATAAGGAGAAATAATGAGAGATAAGGAGAAATATTGAGAGATAAGTCGAGATAAGCCTAAATAATGGGAGATGAGGTGAGATAATGGGAGATAAAGATAAATAATGGGAGACAAGGAGAAATAATGGGAGATGAGCAGAGATAAGCCTAGATAATGGAAATTATGTAGAGATAATGGGAGATAAGGAGAAATATTGAGAGATAAGGGGAAATAATGAGAGATATTTTATTACGTTGGGTAACATAAGGAATAAGCAGTGACGATAGTGGTGAATCAAGTCCACGAGAGCGGAGCCGCGGGCCCAGCTAGTTAAATATAATATATTAATTAATAAATAATACAATTATTCATAATTATAGATTTTTTAGTGATTAATTAACTTTATGCGACGTATTATTTACCGGGACTCACGGTTGACCTTGCATTATGCTATGTATGGCTGAGCGCTGCGCGCTCTATCTCAAAAACGGTCAAGCGTATAAAAAAATGTTTAGAACAAAATTTGTAGAGAATTTTACAATTTTCATAATAGATGCAAATATCATTGAAATCATAGGAAGCGAGATATTTGTGAAAAACCGATTTTTGTGACCTTTAACCTGGAATATCTTAAGACGCGGACACGAGATTTTATGAGACTTTTGAGACAACTTTTAGAATGCCAAAATAAAGGTTTATACAAGTTTACAGTTTATTATCTCTCATTCCGAGGTTGACTCTCTTATTTGGCTTAAGTGACGGTACAATTTAGAAAACGGGACTGAAATTTCGGGATGTTTCAGTTTTTTCTTCCTTTATAGGCTAAATACTAACTAAATTTAAAATTTGAAGTTTGTGTGTCTGCTAGAAGTACCTTAGAATTTTGATAATCGGTGAGTGTGTCAGTGACAAAATTGAAGAACTTCGACTGGCGATAGTTCGTAAACTATAAGGTATAAATAGTAGATAATTTAGGAATATAGTTAATATAGTATGTCCTCTTGGTCACTGAAAATTCAGGCTTCTAGCTTTATTAACCACGAAGTTACAGGGGGTGGAAGGTGCCGTGAGTGGCTTCGAGAAAAGGATGGTACGGCTGTGCTTTCTGCTCGACTTGGGGGGGGGCACTGCCGTGCCCCCAGATATTTTTTATGGGTACAGCATAAGTGCTGCTAGAAAATCCCTAAAGAGCTGCAGAAGCGAAGCGTATCACGTCGCACTATGGCGACAATACGTAATTTTAACCCAAATTAATTTTCTGACTGCAATTTTCAAGGAATCTCAATTTTTTTATATATAATCTTTTTGATTTCTCTATCAATCTGTCTGCGTGGACATTTGATTATTTACCATGATTTTTAACATTTTTTCAATATATATTGTAACATTCATTTTTTCCTAGATTTTAATATCATGTTACATGTTTTTCTTTGTATAATTTATATTTTATTACATTTTTATATATGATTAAGCAGTGAGTTTGAATTTTTGAGCAGTGTAACCTAACCAGTAGTGTATAGCGTGTTGCCGACTTAACTTATTTAGTTTGCATTGAATGAGTCTGATTTTGTGTTCCGAAAGTGAATCAAGAAGTAGGGAGAAGATATATAAACGGTCATTTGGAATTTTTAAACACTTTTTCCTTCCGTCATGCCCTAATGCAGTACCGGCTTTTTCCTCAGTGATAGAGTAGTGGTTTGGTCCTTCGTCAGGCTGTAGTAGACTTCTTCTTTCATCCTGCCGTAGTCCAGTGGCCTTTTTCCGTTCTAAAAATATTCTGTTCATCCTAAGGCATTTCGGGTAAAAAAGTTATTAGCTACTACCCAAATGAGAATAGGAGAGTAGCGGGTGAGACAATATTTTGGATGAGAATCTCACCAGGAGAGGTCAAGCTGTTTATGGAAAGCCCATGAGGAGAGGCCAAGCAGTAAGTCAACACGTGTAATCCGCGAAGTCAATTTTAGAAACTTTTATATCGTGTCTTATATACCATTTAATTTTTTTTACACTTAGAATCAGTGATTGATAAAACCTTCCTAACTCTTTTGACGGCTACAATATAATTGTCAGACTCAGTAAAAAATTAAAGCAAAGAATTAACGATAAATTCTTGGGCTTCACGTGCAGCAATTTGATCAAAAAGTTGCCTATTGGAACCGCCTCAATAAAAACAGCGTGTTGTACTTGGTATCAAAATGTTCTGAAGCATGTAGAAACACAGTATAAATTTAATAAAAGTAAATTACAATTGTTCAAGTCACTCTCTACAAGATGATACTTTGAATTACGCATCCATTGTTAATATAATTGAGAAACTTAATATTGACATATTTTTTTAAATGGACGATCTTTACGAGGAAGTTTCTAACGTCAAAGAAGGACGAAGGCAGCAGTACAGAACAAAAATTTGACAACCGTACAAAATTGGCACCAATTATTTGAAAAGAAAAATCTTCTTAATCTGCAAAAGTTATTTTCTTTCATGGCATCCATACCGATTTCAAATGATGCAACAGAAAGAATTTTTTCTCAATCAAATATAGGTTGGTCCGAGAGACGAACCCGATTATATTAACATGTAAAAGCAGAGATACAAATAAAGACCAACTTTAATTTGTAGTGTAGTGAATTTAATAATCATGCGATAATAAAAAAAAATAAAAAACAAAGAACTTCTTAAAGCAGTGAAATCAGCTACTCTAAAATATAATAAAATATTACTATTCGCAGATGACGTATTTTAAATTTTGTGAGTTGATGTGATTGATATCTTGCAAAACATTGCTTGCACTTGCAAGTAAGATCCAAAGATTACGATGACATTGTTATGTTATGTTGCTCGTTTTTTAATAAAAAGTATTAAAGTATTCAGCAAAAATATTTTAAATTAGTTATAGCAGTTTAACGTTTAAGTTTTGTTGTATTTAAAAAAAGTTTATAGAAACCTTTTTCTTTAGTTGTCCCGATTTGAAAACCAAAATCCCGATTTTTGGCAACACTAATGGAGACTATGTTGAAAAATAAAATCAATTTTACACATAAAAATGTTTTTTTCTTGTCAAGGCCAGATACACTAGAATCTCGATTATCCGAAATAATATGGACCAAAGTGATTTCAGATAATCCAAATTTCGGTTAATCCGGATTTTTTTTATAAAATAAAAGTTTAGAATGAATACAACATTGCAAATTGACTTAAAAGCATTTATACGATATGCTATTGCTATTACGTACATAGGTATTTATTAAAACAAAGAATAGAACAATTAGTTTACTTATTTTATGTATATGTACGGAAAATCGGAAATAAAACAGTTTCATTCTTAACTTTAATGTCTTAAAAATGATGTAATTTCTTAACTGCACTCGTTTTGCGTTAGTTCTGTTTTTGGCTGCAATGTCTCTCCATCGTTTGATAAGCAAAACGTCCGCGGCGGTTGCATTTTCTTGTTGTTCTACATAAGTTAACGCTTTTTCCAGGGCCTCTAGTCCTTCTGAATGTGACATTTTTACTAGAATATTGTCAGTGCCTTCTACTTCGTTATCATCATCGTCATCACTGTCTATTTTATTAGCATTTTTGCATACACTTTTAATTAATTCTTGGTCAGTCATTGCATCTTCCACACTATCACTGTTTAACCATTCACAAACATCAGTTTCCGTAACACTTTCACATCCTGATATTCTTGTAATAATTTGATGTAAACTTTCATTATCTTCTCTTTCTGCCTCTGAGGAATGTCTCTCCTCTTGTGGAATCAATTTTGATCAAGATTTTTCCAGAGTATTACTCTTTACTTGATTCCAGGCTGAAGCTATCCAATATATAACATTTTTCAAATTTACCTTTTTTAGACAGTCAGTAAGATTGCCACCTTCATCTACTTCTTCTAAAATATGCTCCAATAACTAACGCCTGTAACTGCGTTTTAAATTTTGCAGTACACCCTGATCCATAGGCTGAATCAGAGAAGTTACAGCAGGAGGCAAAAACATTGCTTTTATTTCCCCATTTTCAAGTTGCTCCGCACTTGGGTGAGTGGGGGCGTTATCTAGTAGCAGAATACATTTTCTAGGATATCCATGTTCTTTTAAAAAAAGTTCCACTTTGGGAACAAAATCTCCAAAAAACCAGTCTTTAAATAGAGTCGCGTTTATCCAGGCATTGTTTTGATGTTTATACAAAACAGGAAAAGCATTGCGACAAATATTCTTAAAGGTTCGTGGATTTGCTGACTTACCAATACATAATAATGGGAGTTTGTGTCTTCCAGAAGCAGTACTGCATGCAAGAACAGTAATACTTTCTTTTCTACGTTTGTAACCAGGTGCAACATTTTGTAGTTCAAGCCTATTTCATCACAATTAGATTTGGTCTGGTTGTAAACCATTTTAAAAGCTACTCAAAATTCTCTGCAAATTTATTTGCAGCAGATACATCAGCCGACAATCTTTCTCCACAAACTTTCAGTTGACGTATACCATGTCTTTTTTTCCACCTGTCTAGCCATCCATCACTTGCCCAAAAATTTACAGGCGCTTCAATAACCGGAAACTCTTCGCTTAAACTCACTGCCTTATGTTTTAAAATTGTTCCTGAAATTGGTATTCCACGTTTTCGATTCTGTGTAAACCATAAAAATAAAGAATCATCAATTTTTGGTATTCACCGCTTTTCATATTTTTTCGTGCCTGTATGGGCGATGACAAAACACTACACCATTTTTCAAGTTTTTCGCGATTTTTTCTCCACTCTGAAACAGTACTCACGGCTACACCTAAATCCTTTGCTATATTTTTAAGAAGTTCACCATTATCTAAACTTTGAATTGCTTCAAGTTTCTCTTTTAAGGTAATAACAACACGTTTACGCTTATTATTATGACGCTCCATTTTGTAAAATATCTATTAAAACGAAACTATTACCTCTGCGATAATAACAGACGTAATGAGTAACTTATAACACTCGTCGACTAACCAAAACATAGCGGTGAAATTCTAGACGTCGGGAAGTCCCCGACGCGTTAAGGAAACCACTCATCGTGTGTTTCGAATAATGGGGATTTTTTCGTTTAATGGAATACAATTTGCTTTTTAACAGTTTGTTTCGGATAAGCCCGATTTCAGATAATCGCGATTCGGATAATCGGAATTGTACTGTACTTATCATACAACCTTCGTATAGACGAAAAAAATCAGGTGAATTGACACAAACTTGCGACATTTTAAGCTATAAAAGAACGTAGAATGTTCAATTTTGTGTTGATCGAATATTAATTTATTATATTATTATCTTTCGATTTGTAAGTGATACTTATAAACTATTATTTTTTTAGTTGCTTATAGGTAAAGTGACCATACGTCCCGTTTTAAACGGGACTGTCCCTTTTCTCAGTCACCTGTCCCGTTGTCCCCAAACAAAGCGCCGGGACGGTAAATAGTCCCGTTTTCCGAAACCGCGCGAAAATTTTAAATTACGATGCTCGTGAGACACGCGCGGGCGGGGAATCACAGACCGTCGCGACGTCGACGATTCCCCGCCCGCGCGCGCTGTCGGTTACCTAGTAACGCGGGGAGAAGAGGGAGCATTTATTTGGTTATTAGGCTAATCACGCGCATGCACACAGACTTGTCGCTATTGTTTTGTTTTTGCATAATGTTCGTGAAGTAGTTTAGTGGTAAACTGGTAACTAATTTGAAGTTTTCTGTTGTTTTGGAATTTTACCTATAGTTATGCCGAAACGCAAGTGTTCATTTAATGTCAACTTACAAGCAAAATACCCATTTATTAAGCAAATTAATACTTCCTCGGACGTCAGATGCGAAAAGTGTCGTACAGAGTTTAGTGTTTCCCATAGTGGTGCTGGTGATATTGAACAGCATTTGAAGTCTGAAAAACATAAAAATGCCGACCGTGCCGCTGCTTCCAGTTTTTCAGTGTTGAACTTTTTCAAGAATTCAAACGCGCCAACTTCAAAGGATTTGGATATTGCTGCTGCAGAAGGCGTCTGGGCTTATCACACTATACAAGAAAACCACAGTTTTCGCTCCAATGATTGTGCGTCGAAATTAATCCAATCATGTTTTGATCCAAAATTCACATGTGCGCGTACAAAAACAGAAGCTATTATAGTAAATGTTTTGGCGCATACAGCGATCGATAATTTAAAAGATGATCTCAATAAGTCCAATTGTATTACAATTTTAAACGACGCTTCAAATCACGGTAACAAGAAAATATATCCTCGTGTAGTGCGCTTTTCTCAACCTTATGAAGGTGTGCAAGTAAAAATTTTAGACCTCCAAGAGCAACCAGGTGAAACTTCTGATATCATAGTCGACTATTTACACCAAGTATTGACAGATAATAATTTGTCAAATAAAGTCGTGGCATTTTCTGGCGACAATGCTAATGTCAATTTTGGGTGTGTAGCTAGGCGAGGAACTAATAATGTATTAGCAAAATTACAATCATCTCTGAAAAAACCGTTGATAAGTGTTGGATGTGGAGCCCATATAATTCACAATGCAATAAAATCTGCTGCAGATGGTCTACCTTTAGATTACGAAAGCATTATCGTAAAAATATATTCATTTTTTTATATTTACACGGTTCGAGGTGAAGCTCTAAAGGAGTTTTGCGCTGAAGCTGAAATAGAACATCACCAAATCCTCGGTTACAGTAAAACCAGGTGGCTTGCGCTTATGCCTGCCTTGGAGAGAGTTTTAAAAATGTACCAGCCGTTAAAATACTATTTTTTGACCATTGAAAAATGTCCCAAATTGTTAAAAAACTTTTTTGATGATCCCATATCAGAATTATGGCTTCATTTTTTACACGCTCAGTCAGCAAGTTTTCACCAAGCTGTATTGAAGGTTGAAGGTCAGACTGTGTCGGCGATTGAGGCTGCAAAAGAAATCGATCATCTCAAAGACAATTTGGCTCAGAAACAGATCAACCAGTTTCTTCCATTTACTGTTCGTAGTTTAATTGTGAAATTAAAAGATAATGGCACTAATATTGATGAAGAGTTTGTGAAAAATACGGCCACAGAATTTTATAAAACAAGCCGTGAATATATATAAGTCTCCACAGAAACTCGTTGGGTGGAAGTATTCAAACACTTTCGCACCAACAATCTACAACATGAAAATTTTTGTATTTTAATTGAATATATTTTATGTCTACCTGGTACAAATGCTCCAGTAGAAAGAGTCTTTTCTCTTATGAATAAATTGTGGACGTCTGAGAAAAATCACTTACAGGTACCAGTTCTGAAAGCGATGTTGATAACTAAGGTCAATATAAAAAAAACGTGCCAAGAATTTTATTCTTATTTAAAATCATCACCAACTTTATTAAAGCAAATTTGTTCCTCTGATAAATATAAATACAATTAAAAAAAATATGGTGCATATAATTTAATAATTTCTGTCAGAGGAACTTTGCTTCAATAAAGCTGGTTAACTGGTGATTGATTTTTATTTTTCACAACTTGTTATATTAAAAATTATTATAATTAATATGAATATAATAACAGTCAATACTAATTGCATTAAGTTACACTTTTTCTAAATAAAGAAAATTAAGAAGTTGTGTTTATTTTCATTGTTAACCTGCTAACTTGGGTATAAAAACTTATGTCCCGTTTTGAGTTCAAAAATAAATGGTCAGTTTACTTATAGGTCAAGTACTGTCAAAAGTAACTACTATGTCCGAGTATGTTACTTTTGACCTGTAATAAGCAGTAATTGTAAAAGCTTGTTTAATTCAATTATCCTCCCGATCATATAATTTGTAAAATCACGTACACAATATACAACTGTTAAATTACTGCATATCATATCTCGACTGTAATAACTTATTGGTCGATGACAATCTCAAGACATATGCCACCATGTTTCTATGAATGACTATTATTATCTTCAGGATCAACTGAACAATATTAATGGTTGATGTTTGATTAACAGAGAAGATCTGCCCATTTCAAAAAGTAAAGCTTGCTGTTACTCGTAATCACAGCACAAAATTCATTTTTCCATAAAATTGGAGGGAAAGTGCTAAACCATGTCAATGTTTCGCGTAATTTGTGTTACACAATTACAGACTTAGTTTTAGTGAACACACACTATAAAAAAATTTATGTAACACTACATAGAAAAACATGGGAAAAACTAGCTTAATTTTCAGAGAATCTTACATAAATAAATTTTTTTGCGCCTGATGTACAGTCTGTCGAGTAAGAACGTGTCCTCGATAATTTTGGTAGATGCGATTCTAGCAATTCAACAAAAAATCGGTAGAGGGAACCTTTGCCTACGACGGATCTTAGTAAAAGTGTCAGTCAATTCCGAACTTTCGTCGAAATCACATAAAATCCAAAATGAGTCACTTGTTTGCGCGTCTTTTCGAGGCAGTCTTTCTTTGTTCTCATCCAAAGGGGCCTAAATATATTAACAAGTCGGTGTCGTTTGTGAAGAAGTGTGAAGAACATTTTAACGAGACGAAAAATGTCGATGACTTGCCAAAACGGGGCTCGGTAGGCACAGTCACACCGAAAGTCGAAAAACGAATCGTGTTTTTTTTTTCAAGGGACCCGAAATTGACGCTGCATCAAGGAGCGGGAAAATTAAGAAAATCGGGTTTGAATGAGTCCGATGACGACAACATCTTCGTGCTCATGATGTAAAATTTCAAAGTACGTTGAGAAAAAACCTTTGCTGGGCGAAAATCATGTCGCGAAGCGGCTCGCTTGGGCCCACGATAAGATACTAGAGTGGCTCTCTCAATCGCCGGACGCCAACCGTATTAAAAATGTTTGGTCCTTTGTGAAGAGAAAGCTTAGGGAAAAGACTCTGAAGAGTTTGACCCAGTTGCCTCGCGAGATTCGAAAAATTTGGAGGTCATTGCAGAAAATCTCGTCGACAGCACGCCTCGAAAATGCCAGGCGATTATTGATGCAGGAGGCGATTGCACAACTTACTACGGTAATTGCGTCGTTGTTAGCACACAATGATGGCAAAAAATTTTCTCAAAACACATTTTTTCAAGAATACGAACGGTCACGTTCTGATTTGACAGACTGTATTATTGAAATAGGTAAGTTCTTTTTGCTTTATATTCGTTACCAAATTTTCCTTATATTGGTCACGATATTCTTACATTTTTATTTTCGATTTTGGTAAAATATTTGTAAATTTAGAGGTTAACTTAAAAACTGGGTTAGGCAAAAAAATATAAAAAAAAAGGAACAAACATAAGAAATAATTAATAAGCAGGGCCTAAAAGAGGTATTCTTAGTAATATATTTTAAATACGGTCTCACCTTAAAGCAGAATTTTAATAAACTCTTACGTTTACTTCCAATTAATGATGAATTTTGGCACTGCGTGGCGTCTACATGTATGTACAAGGGACTTCATATTTATCATAATATAGGTGTTTCTAGGAATTCTTGAGCAGAATAAATCGAAATTGGTGGGGTCGGCAGTTTCCTGGTTCTTGATTGGGAAATTAGATATTGATTATAAAATATTTTTTTATAATAAAATATAAATAGGGTGAAAGCGACGAGGTAGGGGGGTTAAGTTCTCTTTTAGTGTTCTTGTTTTTTCGATATTACTAATTTTAAAAGAAATAGTATATAAACGGGATTGGGGGATATTCTCTTCCTGCTAGAATTTTTGGGAGCAAATATGTCCTGGCATGAACATGTTGCAGGCATAGCAAGGAGAGCCTCTCAAAAGTAGGGAATATTATTTCGAACCAGAAGCTTTACACTCCATAACAACTGTTAATTCTCTACAAAGCTCAAACTCGACTAACTATGGAATACTGCTCCCATGTTTGGAGCTCCGCTCCCAAACATACACTGCATTTGTTGGATGGAGTTTGTTCTACAAGTATTTTCATGGAAAGTGTTCGAAGGATGTAGTTCGTTTAATTCCTCCCAGAGCGGTGCATGTTAGAAGTACACGTAGCGCTAATACTTACATACATACACATCCGTATGAGGTTCAGCTTGTTACTCAGCGTACAACGCTTTTCAAGCAGTCTTTTACATGAAGAACATCATCCCTTTGGAATAATTTGCTAGGGGCTGTGTTTCCCACCGAGTACAATTTACAGCGATTCAAGAACAACGTGAATCGCTTTTTCCGCACACATGCCGCTCCTGGAGGGCTTTAGGGACTTCCCTGCAGCACGTGTGCCAGACCCATAAAAAAATAATACAATTCCCAAACAACTACCGACCCGTATCTTGGAGGGTTCAATATTATTAGTGACCATTAATATGGCTTTCGTAAACATAGATCAACTTATATAACATATGGAACAAGGCAACTGAACACTCTGAAGAATCTTGTGCAGTTGCTCTTGATATATCCAAGGCATTCGACCGTGTTTGGCACGACGGTTTGTTGGCTAAGCTATGCTCCTCTGGTATGTCTGAAAAGTTCTGTTTATGGCTCTCATGTTTCCTCAAGGAACGTTCTTTACGAATGGCAGTCGACGGATTTCTTTCTAACACCTTCACTATTAACACCTGTGTGCACCAGGATTCCATATTGTCTCCTACTCTCTTTCATATTTACATTAACGATCTGCTTAAAAAGACCAGGAATCCAGTCTACAGCGTTGCAGATGAGGGTACGCTTATTTCTTCATTCCCTTTGAACGCTCAAACATCGGCTACTCATGCAAATATCCGCAAAGAGCAGGGAGTCGTTCAACTTGACAAAAACCTAGAAGAAACTCTATCTTAGAGTGACAGTAACCAAGTAGAATTTAACGCTACAAAAGGCGATAGTAACACTCGTTGCATTATACGTTGTTGAAAGGAGATTACATTGAAAAAACAATTTTTATTTGTGGGTCTTGCTTGTTCTCTGTACGCTAGACTAGAAACCTATTAATACGCCCTCGTACATCCTCTGCGTATGTTACGATAATAGTGTAATATAACAGTTTAAAAAATTACTTATGTGACCTATGATATAAAAAAATCTTATTTTAAGAAAACAAGAGACATTTACTGGAAACCCCTTATCTCATCAGAAAGAGCAGTACGAGAGTGGGAGAGAGAAATGGAGAAAAGTGGAAAAAGCTTCCGGACCATTCTTGACGTAATCTTTTTCACGTTTGACATTAAAATATCTTACGTCGCTGAGATAAGCTAATAGGACTTGTCAACTTTTGACGCCCCGACTCTCTCATACCGAAGCCCTGGGGCTATTTTTTGCCCATCTTTTCTACTCAGCTTCAGATGGCCTATCGTGTTCAATTTGTCGCCCGTGCAAATCTGGAAATTTTTAGGTCAGCGTATTTCGGGTTTAGATTGGATATAAGTGTCAAAGGATGTACAATTTTTAATGTATATTGAGGGTTGGATTTATTTTTACGTTACAGGGTGTGCTGTAACTAAAATAAAATTTATTCGACTAATTGCGCCGACGTAACGGATGAGAGGGGCAATATGGTCACACAAAGTGTAATCCCGATCCTCGAGAATTTAGTCACTATGGATCATTTCAGCAGAACAATAGGTGCTTTGTGTGTCAAAGTTTAGCAATAATAATAATTCTGCAATGATCGCGAAACCAAAATTTTACGTTCAATACTAACTACAAGCCTAAAAAAGTTAACGTTGCTGAACCCGACATAGTTATGTCGGGGCGCTCCATTCCCCTAGCATCGTCGCTCAATTTGTTGGGCGTTAATTTGGGAGTAAATATGTCCTGACATGAACATGTTGCAGGCATAGCAAGGAGAGCTTCTCAAAGGTTAGGAATATTATTTCGAACCAGAAAGCTTTACACCCCACAGCAACTGTTAATTCTTTACAAAGCTCAAATTCGACCAACTATGGAATACTACTCCCATGTTTGAGGCTCCGCTCCCAAACATACACTGCATTTGTTGGATTTTGTTCAGAGAAGAGCTGTTTGTCTGATTGGTGACCCGAAACTGACCGGCGGCCTTGATTCGCTGGAACATCGAAGAACGGTTGGAGACTTGAGTCTGTTCTACAAGTATTTTCATGGAAAGTGTTCGAAGGATGTAGCCCGCTTAATTCCTTCCAGAGCGGTGCATGTTAGAAATACACGTCGCGCTGGTGCTTCACATCCGTATGAGGTTCAGCTTGTTACACCGAGTACAACGCTTTTCAAGCAGTCTTTTATATGGAGAACATCATCCCTTTGGAATGATTTGCCCAGCGCTGTGTTTCCCACCGAGTACAATTTACAGCGATTCAAGAACAACGTGAATCGCTTTTTCCTCACAAGTGCCGCTCCTGGAGGGCTTCACTTCCCTGCAGCACGTGTGCAAGACCCATAAAAAAAAACCCATCTCCAGCTTTTAATAATATCTGAAGTTATGGAATCATCAGCATCTACTAAAATATCTTGAACGCTTCAATATTATTAGCAACCATCATTATGGCTTTCATAAGCAAAGACCAACAGGAGATCTTCAAGCTTATGTCACAAATGTTCTTAACGACCAAGTCCAACAAATCCACCATTAAAGCACCCACTTTTTCTAAAGTGGCGGTTTGGGCGGCAATATCGACAAGTACTTCGGTAAGGATAACAGAGGCCGCACAACAACCGTAAATTTGGAGCGAATTATAAAGATGATTGAAAACGCGCATGCTTAACAAAATTTTGGTGATCATTTTTTTATCGTTCACCTCCCTGCATCGATAAGAATTTTTACCCTTTTTACTATATCTTTATTTTAATATATTGGCGGAGATGTCAGAATATCTGTCAGCGAAACTTATGTACTAAAGCATACATTTTGTATTTCGCGGCACTTTTAAGACAACCCGGTAGTGTTATTAAGGGCGTTATTGTATCTCCACATTACCTACTACCTATAAACACGTACTCAGCTGATGGTCGAAACCGAAATTTCGATCATCCAGTCACTATGCAAATTCTTAATCCAAACGAGAACAATAATCAGAGAACTTGGTTTTAACAGGACGGGGCGACATCACACACTTCAAGAACATCTTTGCCAGTTATTTGAAAAATTAAGATGACATAAGTTAACCTCCACGTAGTCCTTATTACAGGCAAAATTAGACTTCATAAGTAATAAAGTCCTAAAAATTTTGACTTTTTGGTCATTTATGTAATGGCATAATTTGATAACACAGGTCAACATTTTATCTAGGCTTGTACTCGGTAAACCAACTAGGTATCTTAGGGTTTTTGGGGTCGCTGATCACGATGAAGGGGTCGGTTAACCTTCATCAGGTCAGGTTCAAGGTCATTTGAAGGTCAAATTGAGCCAATGCAGCCAAAAAATCTGAAAAAATTCATACGTATGCGTTGGGATTCAAATGACCTCCGAATTGATTTTCTTTTATGGTTTACATTTGTGTCTCTTTTAAGTCTCCAACAGTAGTCAGCTAACATATTCGTACCCCGAACTCCTTGATATCTTTGTTCAAATACTTTCAGATCTTGATTACGTTCTCCTTGCTCTTCACTGAAGTCTCCTAGGTTCTCGGGAAAGTAGTCAATGTGAGAATCTAGGAAATGAACCTTGAGATTCATCAGACATCCTAGTTCCCTGAAGTTATTTACCATTTTCGCAACGATTTCTTTATAATTTGGATCTTTATTGTTTCCCAAAAACTTTTTCGTCACTTCTTTGAAACTTCTCCAAGCTGCCTTTTCTTTGTCAGTCATCTTTCTTTCGAATTCTACATTTTTGAAAAGTTCTCTGATATCAGGTCCGGTAAAGACACCTTCATTTATTTTCGCCTCCGAAAGTTTTGGCAATACTTCAAAGATATGCATGAAAGCATCGCTCTGGTTTCTACTCATTACTTTAACAATTTGTTTTGCCAGACCTAACTTTATGTCCAATGGTGGTAATAGAACTTTATGAGGAGGTACCAAACTTTCTGCTAAAACATTTTTCTCACCTGGGATTAGATTTTTTCTTGGTGGCCAAACTTTTACTACGTAATGTTTATCTCTAGCACGACTGTTCCATTCACAAAGGAAGCATGGATATGATACAAACCCTGATTGCAAACCGAGCATGACCATTATGATTTTTAAATCACCGCAAAGTTCCCACTTATGAGAATCATATTTCAGTTTTTCTAGTACGAGTTCTAAATTGAAATATTCTTCTTTTAAAATGACCGAATGAACAAGAGGCAAAGGGGCATACGTATTCCCATTGAAGAGCAAGATCGCTTTCAAACTTCTTTTCGATGAATCGATAAAAAGGCGCCAATGACTAGCTGTATATTCGATACCATATTCTTTGACTAATCCACTAACATCATTGCAATAAATTAAATTACCAGATTTTGTAACATACTTTTTGAATGGTTTTTCTCTTGAACGGTAATATGTTACTTTTGTCCCTGGTGCTAAACAATTTTTTTCCTTTTAATCTCGATGCTAAAAGTTCAGAACCTTCTTTTGAAAGTCCTAAGTCTCTACAGAGATCACTCAGGTCACCTTGGTTAAAATGTGTTTGTTCTGACATACGTTCATCTTCCGAGCCTGAAGATACATTGTAGGCTTCACTTTCACCATCTTGCGATGTATCTAATGATTCATCATGCATTTCTATATCATCAGAAACTTCAAAATGCTCTGCATTGCTATGCCTGCTGTCATCATTATCAGGTGCAGTTTCTATATATATGGGCAATGTTACAGATTCTACGCACGGATAAGTTACAGAGTTTTTGTTATTACGATTATATCCTTTGAGATTCGTTAAGCAGAAATAACAATTAGACGTATGGTCTGATGGATTTCTCCATTTTATCGGTGCAGAAAATATTTGTGCCCTTGTTCCAAACAAAATATTGCGGCATTTACTACAGATGACATTCGGAGTATAAGAGTTGTTCAAGGAACTCGTGTCGATATTAAACAAACTTTTATATTTTGTTTTCAAAGTCTCAGAAAATTTAAATTTATTTTTGGGAGTATACAGCCCACAATTCTTACAAAATCCTTGACTTGTAGCATTAAACTCTTCAAAAGCCAAGTTTCCCACTGTTGAAGAGCTAGGGTCGCTGGATGACGACGGCTGCGGGCCCGCTTTCCCACCCTGACCAACCGCCGATTCTGGGGTTCCGAGCCCCTGTCTCGTAGAAGTTTTATTTGTAGTTACCATGACGGCATGGAAGCCATAACCCAGGGACTTCGCCGGATAGTGGAACAACTCCGTTGCCCACTGTCACCGCGTGGAGGTACCCTGGGTGCAACTACAAGTATTAGTTCATTAGCCCACATTTATTAAATATGCATATCAAATGACTTTATGGAAATGTTAGTGGAGTTTTAAGATTAAGACAAAAACTTTCTGTATAAAATAAACCGACCTCGAAGCAAGTATAATGCTGAAATATACTAGTAGCACTTGATCATAACCTTTTCCTCTACCCATGTTCTTGTATTCCTGCTTGAAACGATGTATGGAAGAAATGGTAGGGAAGAAAAGAACACAGATTAGGAATTAGTGACCCAAAAAAGGTGGGTATCGTTTTTTTTTAGATTTTTCAGCCGCTATCAATTAAATTGACCTTCAAATGACTTTGAACTAGATTTGATGGAGGTTAACCGACCTCTAATTCTGAACCAGAGACCTAAAAAACGTATACACCATTTTTTTCAGATTTTTTGGCCTGGTCATAACTGTTTTATTCCAAATAACCTCAGAATGACCTTGAAGTAACCTCTAGTGACCTTCAGGAGACCTTATATGAAAAAAATAACACCGGATTCGGATTCAGTGACCCAAAAAACATACGTATGAATTTTTTCAGATTTTTTGGCTGCATTGGCTCAATTTGACCTTCTAACGACCTTGAACCTGAACTGTTGGAGGTTAACCGATCTCTAATTCTGAACCAGAGACCTAAAAAACGTATACACCATTTTTTTCAGATTTTTTGGCCTGGTCATAACTGTTTTATTCCAAATAACCTCAGAATGACCTTGAAGTAACCTCTAGTGACCTTCAGGAGACCTTATATGAAAAAAATAACACCGGATTCGGTTTCAGTGACCCAAAAAACATACGTATGAATTTTTTCAGATTTTTTGGCTGCATTGGCTCAATTTGACCTTCAAATGACCTTGAACCTGACCTGATGAAGGTTAACCGACCCCTTCATCGTGATCAGCGACCCCAAAAACCCTAAGATACCTAGTTGGTTTACCGAGTACAAGCCTAGATAAAATGTTGACCTGTATAATTTTTATAATAATTTTCGCTTTAATATCTTGTCATGTTCATTTCTTGAATTAATTTATTTAAAAATATTTATTTGGGTTGATAGAGAAGTCCCTTTCCGCCTCAGTAACATAATTTCTATAAGCAATCCGAACTATCTTGATCCCTCTACGAAGACGTTTAAATTCGACTAGGACACAAATACCGTCTATACCTTTTCCAGGTTTGATTCTTTTTTTTTGATTTTGCGTATTATCGAATTATCGTACCATTTAGGATATTTGAGGGTCTTAGGGCGAATAATAGGAACATTGTTGGAGATAACTGAATTCAGTACGACATAGAACTGGTCGCAAGCGTCATCAATATTATTGAAGGACCCAAGAATGAAAAATTGGTTTGTAGATTGTCGTTGTAAAGGGATGGGTAATTCGCTCTTCGAAAGTTATACCTTTGAGTCTGAAGAAGGGGAAATTTATCATGAATATGCTCACCCAGAATTGACATCTGTAAGGCAGGGTGTTGAAGATCCAAAGGTATCAAAGGATGATCCTCACGATATACATTAAGTAGATTTCTACTAAATACAAGATCTAACAGACGATTATTTTCGTTATAATTACGATTGTATTGATTTAAAGATAAAAACTCGCATAATTCAAGTAAAGAAGAAATTTGGTTGTCTCTGTAAGAGGCATCCATAACATAATTTGCATAAGTAGGTTTTGTATATAATAGAGGGAACCCTTGTCTACGATTCCGAAAGTCGAAAAACAAATCGTGTCTTTGTTTTCACGGAACCCGAAATTGACGATGCGTCCAGGAGCTGCAAAATTAAGAAAATTGGGTTTGAATGTGTTCCATGAGACCATTAGACATCTTCGTGCTCATGATGTCCGAATTTCGAAGAACGTTGAAGAAACCTTTGCTCGTCGAAAATCACGTCGCGAAGCGGCTTGCTTGGGCCCACAATAAGAAACTAGAGTGGCCCTCACAATCGCCGGACCCCAACCCCATTGAAAACCTTTGGTCTCTTGCAAAGAAAAAGCTTAGAGGAAAGACACACCACACCAAAGAATACATTGATGGCAAAAAATGTTATCGAAACACATTTTTTCAAGAATACGAGCAGTCACGATCTTATTTGATAAACTGTAAAAAAAATAAAGATGTTACTACTTTCTAACAAAGTTGCGGGCACACGTGGGGAAGCAGCGGGTGGGGGGCTGCACTGCTAATTCTTTAAAAGAACGTGAAACGTACCTCTTTTTTCTCCAATATTAAATAATACTCTCGTGCAACGAACGATCTTTGACCTTTTCACGATGCGCCTCTTAATTGCCGCCTCACAACAAAGAATTCCAAATGACTAATTGGCCTAATTGGGCGAAAATGAACCTATTTAAAATGAATTACAATTTAAGTTTCTTCGTTTTAACGCCAAAACATAATTAGGAACAATTTGAACGTTTGTTCTTCTGTTCCGGTTTTCCTCTTTTTTTGAGAATAATAAAATATTTTATGAAACCATTAACGATGAAAGACTAAAATAAAATAATTAATTAAAGCACCTTAACAGTCTAATGGAGGTTTTCATTAAAATGTTTACATTTTTAAGCTTCTAAAATAACTGATTTTATATATATATATATATATATATATATATATATATATATATATATATATATATATATATATAACTTTAAAATTCCGGGTTTCATGCCGTTCGTCTAACAATGAGTTTACACGACGTTTCGCCAAAATCTCATTTGGCATTTTCAAGTGCTCTTACTGCTGCTGCCGCTCGAAGTTAACTTATTTATAAATATATATACAGTAGAACCCAGGTTATCCGAGGTAACGTGGGGGGCACCCTCCTCGGATAACTGAAAAGTCGGATAATCTGGATTTGTTTTTTATTCATTCAAAAAATAAACACCAATACTTTAAACCGATGTATTAACGTTTTTAACATATAAATAGGTACATACATTATAAAACAGTGAAATATGTATCTATGCGCTTCTGTTTCTCCATCTATTAAGAAGAAGCAAATCCGCTGGGGTTGCCTCTGGTTGTTGTTCGATATACCTCAAAGCTTTTTCCAAAGAAGCAAAACCTTCTTGATGGGAGATCTTAGTGGGAGACTGTTAATCCACCGTCGCTTCGTCATCGTCATCTGATTTTTCGGTTTCCTGAAAGGCATTCGTTATTTCTTCAATACTCATTTCTTCTTCTAAATCATCTGCTGTAATCTACTCAACAACATCTTCTCTTGTCACATTTCCGCAACCTTTTAATTTTTGCATTAATTCAAATAAACTTTTTTCTTTTTCTTCTATCTATCTCGCTGTCAAAATTTGAACAGGACATTTCTCCATGGCTTCTCAAGTTCAAAGCTAATTCATTTAATGGAGTATCATCTTCACTGTCATTATAGTCCTCAAAATCAATAACTTTTGACCAAGAATTTTGAATAGTGGTAGTAAGCACAGAATCCGAAGCTTGACTTACCCAGTAAATAACATTTTTCAGTGTAACCTTTTTCATCCCATTGATAATATTCTCCTTTTCTCTGTATTCTAACAGATATTCAAGATATAAACGCCTATAATTTTTTTTAAATGTGTTCGAGGGTGCCTTGTTGCATTATACTGGTTACATCTGAAGGAAAAAATTTTACAATTTCGCCCACATGAAGTCCTTCTCCAGGGTGAGAGGGGGCATTATCCATTAACAAAACTGCTTTAATAGGAAGACGGTTTCTGTTCAAAAATTTAGTCACAGATGGCACGAACTCTTCTTCAAACCAGTTAGTAAATAAGGTCGCATCCATCCATGCGCTCTTCTGACTTTTGTAATAGGCTGGTAGGGCTTTGGGTGAGATGTCTTTTAAAGCTCTTGGACGTGACAAATGGAAGCTTGTGAAAATACGAGTTCAAAAATATACATGTTGTAATGCTTTCGTGCACTTTTCTTTGTGTTATTAAAAAAAAAAATAACAAAAATCGATGTCTTCCCCTTATCTCGAAAAGTACTATCAAAAAATGTTGAAGAAATCTGAAATATTCTCCATAAAGTTTAGATTGGGCGAAAATTACCACTCGTGCATTACGTTTGGTAATTTATCTGGTATAAAAGAAAACTATGAAAACTATGTTTCTTGACTTATGGCAACCCAGTGTTTTATTTTAAATCACTGTACAGAACACTAATTACGCAAGTCCGACTTGCACGTGGCCGGTTTCTTCAAGAAGTTGATGCGTTTCCGTTACCACATTTACACAAAAGCCGATCTCAGCACTTTGATCGAAACACATTTTACCGACTGTTCATCAAAATATACTGTTACTTTTACCACTACAACTAGGTACAGTAGAACCCCGGTTATCCGAGGTAACGTGGGGGGCACCCTCCTCGGATAACTGAAAACGGATAATCCGGATTTGTTTTTTATTGATTCAAAAAATAAACACCAATACTTTAAACCGATGTATTAACGTCTTTAACATATAAATAGGTACATACATTATAAAACAGTGAAATAGGTATCTATGCGCTTCTGTTTCATATTGCATCTTCTTTTTCTCGCTGCAATGTTTCTCCATCTATTAAGAAGAAGCGAATCCGCTGGAGTTGCCTCTGGGTGTTGTTTGATATACCTCAAAGCTTTGTTTAAAAAAGCAAAACCTTCTTGTTGAGAGATTTTAGTGGGAGACTGTTCATCCACCGCCGCTTCGTCATCGTCACCGTCATGTGATTTTTCGGTTTCCTGAAAGGCATTCGTTATTTCTTCAATACTCATTTCTTCTTCTAAATCATCTGTTGTAATCCATTCAGCAACATCTTCTCTTGTCACATTTTCGCAACCTTTTAATTTTTGCATTAATTCAAATAAACTTTTTTTTTTTTTCTTCTATCTCGCTGCCAAAATTTAAACAGGACATTTCTCCATGGCTTCTCAATTTCAAAGCTAATTCATTTAATGGAGGATCATCTTCACTGTCATTATAGTCCTCAAAATCAATAATTTTTGGCCAAGATTTTTGAAGAGTGGTAGTACGCACAGAATCTCAAGCTTGACTTACCCAGTAAATAATATTTTTCAGTGTAACCTTTCTCATCCTGTTATAAAATCCTCCTTTTCTGTATATTCTTACAGATGTTCAAGATATAATTTTTAAATGTTTTCGAGGATGCCTTGATCCATTGGTTGCATTATGCTGGTTATATTTGGAGGAAAAAATTTTACAACAATTTCGCCCACATGAAGTCCTTCTCCAGGGTGAGAGGGGGTATTATCCATTAACAAAACTGCTTTAATAGGAGGACGGTTTCTGTTCAAAAATTTAGTCACAGATGGCACGAACTCTTCTTCAAACCAATTAGTAAATAAGGTCGCATCCATCCATGCGCTATTCTGACTTTTGTAATAGACTAGTAGGGCTTTGGGTGAGATGTCTTTTAAAGCTCTTGGATGTGCAGACTTGTCAATCACCATCAGAGGGATTTTGTGCTTACCAGATGCATTGGAACATACCATTATAGTTAATCTTTCGTTACTTCGTTTGTGCCCAGGAGCTGATTTTTCCTGTCGAGATGCCAATGTTTTTGATGGAAGCATTTTATAATTCAGACCAGTTTCGTCACAGTTGTAAATTTGATCACATGTGTATCCACAATTTTCGATTTGCTTTTTAAAGTTCTGCTTAAACTTCTCAATTGATGACACATCAGCAGAAAGTTTTTCACCACATACAGTCAGTTGTCGTACACCATACCGTTTTTTCCAGCGGTCAAGCCATCCAGCGGCGGTAAACTGATCTATCTCTGGGAGTTGCCTACTAATCATTATTGCTTTCTGTTGTAAAATTGGACCTGACAGAGGCACACCTTTTGATCTCTGTTGGTTAAACCCCATGAATAAAGCTTCGTTAACCTTTTCATAGTCGCCGGTTTTCATTAATTTTCTTCCTGAGGACGAGGAGGCTTGATTTATACACCACTCTTCTATTTTTGTGCGGTTTCTTTTCCAATCTCCAACTCTTACCTCACCTGCTCCATAATCTCGTGCAACAACTTTAATTGTCTCTCCTGCTTCAATTCTTCTGATGGCTTTTAATTCGTCTTCAATAGAAACGACGATTCTTTTACGCTTGTTTTGCTCCATTATAATACGAGAAACAAAAATTCAAACAAAGCAGTTCGTATTAATTACACTTAACTACCAGCACTCCAACCAAATAAATTATGTGAGTATACTCGTACTTCTTCGTAGTAAACTCTATAACGCCCTGCATTCACGCAAATTTACATGCTGAAAGACTCCAAAAACATAAATAGGGGAACCCCTCACACGGGCCAGGGGGATTCCCCGAAGGCCCCGACGATTTTAAACGGAAATATGTACATACGTAATTTAGAAGCTCGGTTAATACGCAGCATAAACTCGCGTACCTCGGATAATCAGGTTCTTAGATTGGCTCGGTTAATCCGGAGCTAGGATAATCGCGACTCGGTTAATCGGGGTTCTACTGTATATATATATATATATATATATATATATATATATATATATATATATATATATATATATATATATATATATACAGTAGAACCCCGATTAACATATTTGTTTCTTTATCAAGCTATAGAGGAAAATATGTGAAATGTAAGAATATAGTGATCAAATTATGAAGGAAATAATATTTACAAATTAAAGACTAATTATTGGAGGAAACATGTATATTGGTATTACAAGACAAGTCAATTCACAGGACAATTAAAAACATCTAATTAAAAACACTAATTAGGATCAGTAAACAAACGTTGGCACGATTGTAGGTAACGATGTTATACAATTTTCCTAGAAAACCCGGGAAAATCCCGGAGGAAAGAAGGCGAAGCCAACGTGCTGATATTTAGCGGTAAAACTTATGAATTTGGTGAGAATCGAAATGTCACTAAAATCCACAGTGGATACCGTTTGGTTACCGTATAACAACTCCAACAAAATGAAAGTGGTTTCCATGAAGAGAGGAAAGACAAGAAGAACACTAGATTTTGTCCTAGTGCCGGGTGAAATGTATTGGAAAGATAAATAGTAGCAACGAGAGAACAATTATTTAATAACAAAGGTGTGCCCATATATAAGCATAAAATAGGGGGGTGGTATGACCCGCCCACCATAGCTACACACGTACCAACACTCGCAGACACGCGTATATATATATATATATATATATATATATAAAGGGTGTTTTTTATAGAGGTATAAAACTTTAAGTTGGCAACACTTTTTTAACTGGCGGCCATTTTGTCAGCTGTCAAGTGATTTATGTTTAGTTTGGTTTGGCATTTCAACATGAATAGACGCCTGAACAACGCTTCCAAATTGTGCAAATTTATTTTGAAAATCATGGTTCTGTTCGAAATACGTATCGCGCACTACGTCCATTTTACGGTCAACATAATCGTCCATCAGAGCAATTAATTCGATTAACTATGGAACGTTTTCGCACCACGTTTACTCTAAATGATAATACGCATCCACAGAGACGTCGTACAGTGCGTACAGAAGAAGTCATTGCTGCTGTAGAGCGTAGCGTAGAGGAAGGCCCGAATCAGTCTATCCGCCATCGTGCACAGGAATTGGATATGTGTCCATCAACTTTATGGAAGATTTTGCGGAAAGATCTTCGTTTGCGTGCTTACAAAATCCAACTCGTGCAACAATTGAAGCCACACGATCACCTAGCAAGGCGTAGATTCGATGAATGGGCCCAAAACAAGATTGCCGTTGATCCCGATTTTTATAAGCGTTACATCCAGAAAAACTGACTGTTTGGTGTGCTTTATGGGCTGGTGGAATCACTGGTCCGTACTTCTTTAAAAACGATGCTGGTCAGAACGTTACAGTCAATGGTGACCGCTATAGAGCCATGATTACTGACTTTTTCGTTCAGCAATTGAACAACCATGATGTGCAGTAGCTGTGGTTTCAACAAGACGGCGCAACATGTCACACAGCTCGTGCCACAATTGATTTATTGAAGGAAACGTTTGGTACCCGCATAGTTTCACGTTTCGGACCCGTGAATTGGCCTCCAAGATCGTGCGATTTAACGCCGCTAGACTATTTTCTGTGGGGATATGTGAAGTCGCTAGTCTACGCCGATAAGCCCGAAACGATTGACCATTTGGAGGACAACATTTGCCGCGTTATTGCCGATATACGGCCACAAATGTTGGAAAAAGTCATCGAAAATTGGACCTCCAGATTAGACTACGTCCGAGCCAGCCGTGGCGGTCATATACCAGAAGTCATATTTAAATTATAATGCCAGAAGATTATCTTTCGAATAAAGTAAATTTCATGTCAATTTAAAAAATTCATCTTTGTTTTATTCCATTTCAAAGTTCTGTACCTCTATAAAAAACACCCTTTATATATATATATATATATATATATATATATATATATATATATATATATATATATATATTATTATATATTATATATATTATATATATTATATATATATATATATATATATATATATATATATATATATATATATATATAAATATATATATATATATATATATATATATATATATATATATATATATATATATATACATATATATTATGTAACAAAACACTTATCGTAAAATAGGTGCACCATTAATGCATCACTGAAAGACCTAACAGCTGGTGCTACTATTTTAATTTATTATCGAAAAATTCGGTTTAATCTTGGACTGAATCCAGTCGAAACACCCGGTATAAAATATTTCTTACTTAACACAACTTTCGCATTCTGTTTACGAAAAATATCGCCCAAAAAAGCAAGAAATAAAGCAGGGCTCCACACAAAAGAAAAATACGACAAGCGTCACCGCTTGGCTTTTGACAGAGTCGGCTTTCTATAAAGCGAGGCACAAGCTTCATAAAGAAGTAATATTTTATAATTTGTGCTCGCTTTTCACTCTGGGAAGCTATTTATTGGGTAATAGAGACTAAAAATTTTAACGATGTCAATATTGTAATAGGCTAATGGGAAAATGACGATGAAAAGAATATAAAAATACAGGCTATATCAATTTCTAAAGGCGGGTTCATTGACTAAAAAGTTTTAGGCTTGTGAAGGAAATTTTAGGTGCCAGTATAAATAAAAACCCGCCGTTAGATTACTACCGTTATTTGAAATGAAATTTTTTTTATAGGCTTAGAACGCGTGCTGCAGGGAAATCCCTTATATGGATATGAAGTATTGGCGCGACGTGTATTTCTAGCATGCACCGCTCTTTGGGAGGAATTAAGCCCGCTACATCCATCGAACACTTTCCATGAAAATACTTGTAGGTTGCTGGCCAGTTCCGGGCCTCCAATCAGGCGAACAGCTTTTCTGGATAGAATCCAACAAATGCAGTGTATGTTCGAGAGCAAAGCCCCAAACATGGCAGCTTTTGAGACGCTCTCTTTGCTATGCTTGCAAAATATTCACGCCAAGACATATTTGCCCCCAAATTAACGCTCAGTGACGATGAGCGACGATGCGAGAGGAATGGAGTGCCTTGACAACTATGTTGGGTTCAGTTACGTTAATTTAGAAAAAAAAAACTGCTGTAGATTGGATTCCTGGTCTTTTCCAGCAGATCGTTAATATAAATGAGCCCTGGGGCCTATCGGCGTTGATAGGAAAGGTGTTAGAAAGAAACCCCTCGATTGCCCGCTCTTTGAGGAAACTTGAGAGCCATGAACAGAACTTTTCACACATACCAGAAGAGGGTAGCTTAGCCAACAATCCATCGTGCTAAACACGGTTGAACGCCTTGGATATATCAAGAGCAACCGTTCGAGATTTTCCACAGTGTTCAATTGCGTTGTTCCAGTGTATTACATAAGTTAGAAAATCTCCTGATGATATATGTTTACGAAAGCCATATGGATAGTCGCTAATAATATTGAATGCCTTAAGATATTTTAGAAGATACTAATTGATAGTCTTTTCCATGACTTTTGTTATTACTGAAAGCAGTATAAATGGTATGTAGTTGTTTGGCAAGGTCTTCTTGCCTTTTTTGGGTATCGTCTAAACTGTGGCGCATTTCCAGCAGGAAGAAAATATTCTCTTTTTGTAGGGTAGGTTCAAAAGTCTACAGAAAACTGGTGTTAGTTCTCTCGCGCAGTTTTTAAGCACTATGGCAGGTATTTCGTCAGCGCTAGAAGGTGTTTTGGTGTCTAACTTAATTTACGTTTTACGATACGCTGTCTGAAGACAATATCGACTGATTGTACTATGGCAAAAGTAGATGGTGTTTTTTCAGAAATCAACAAGTTTGCTTTCTCTACAGGTGTTATTGCAATTGAATTATCTGGCCGTGTGAGTGGTGGTATAGTAGATTTGGTGAAATTTTGACTAACTGCCTTAGCTACTGACCAAAAGGACCTGGAATTGTTGGGGCAAGTAAGAAGTTCGTTTCTAATTCGTTGATTGTGTGCGTCCTTGGTTTCATCGATAATTTCCTTGCAGTTGTTCCGGGCACGAAAAAAGAAGTTACGATTTACGATAGAATTTTCACGTCATTGTCGGTAGGCAAGATGTTTAGAAGTAACAGTTTCTTGGCATTTTCGGGCAAACCAACGCTTCGAAAAAGGGATGTAAATGTCCATATCAGCCAAAATAACATCGGAAACCTCCTTAGCGCAGTCAGATGGGTCGTCGGATCAAAAACAAACATCTAACCAAGGTAAAGTTCGAAAATATTCCAGGAGCACTTAGCAGATTTGTAGTGTCAAAAGTGCCTTTTTGCATGAGCAGAATCAATTGTTACTCATATATTAGAAACAAACATAATGGGTACCGTTAAAATATAAAGTTCCAGATTTTGTAGTTTTTTTGCTATCACGTTGTAAATATCACGTATCTTGAAAACAATTTTAATATTGTTAATAATGACATGATTATACTTTAAGCTCGTTTCTTTAATTACACATCCCCACAAAAAAAGTGCCTTGATTTGCTGACTTGATTATCATATACATATATCCTTATATATTTTGACGCGCTGAATCAGAATCCGTTGCTAGAATCGTCCCAGCACGTCACAATTTCTCAAAAAATTCTAAAATAGTACAAAATAAATATTAAATAATGCAACAGGTCCGAATCGATTCCGTCCAGTTGGTCTTGCTTAAGCTTATGAGGCATGACTACTCACCATTTTTCAAAAAAATTCTGAGTTTTGGAAAATAACCCTCACGTCACCCCAATGAGACCACTATTAGTCATATAGTCCAGTCAGAATACGATTTTGAGGTGAAATCGTCGGATACTGCTACTTTAAAAAAAATGCTCGTCTTGATGAGTACATTAAGGAAAAAATATTGCGACCACAGAAAAATTGAGAGAATTGGCTCGTTTTTGGGTTTTTACTATATTTTTTGAAACTTTATCATAAATTTATGGAAGATAAACTAAAAATTCTGGCAGATTTTGGTTCTAGAAAAAAAAACGAAAAATTTACGGGGCTATAGATCTCATTTGAATCTTCTGGTCGAGAAAACTTGGTCATTTTTGTCGTTTTTTTTTCTTTTGTCATTTTTTATGATTAAATAGGTATACTTGCAAACCAAGCTTTTGTTTAGTTAACTCTGGAAATATGTTCCATGGATATTACTTTAATTGATCCAAACATAATTTTAGCAATTTTTTACATATTAGATATATTTTTTACTCCTCATAATATTGATAAATTTTACCGATTCACATTTTTTTCTTCTGACGAATTTTTTACCTAAAATATCAGAAAAGGTCCCTTAGTTCCTAAACATTCATTTGAGGTACTTAAGAACTCATTTAAAAAATTTAGGCCCAAGAATTGGCTATTTTAGTCTCAAATGAAATTTTTTTAATGCAAATTTACGATTTTTTCTTGAGTTTTATAATATTTCAGTAACCAAAATGCCCTTTAATTATTATACACAGGTACATGTTGAGTGGCTGAGGACGTTATTTGGTCCATTTAGGCTGAAAAAAACTGGCCAATTTACTTTCAATTTTTTGCTTTTTTTGTTTCAAATTTATAATTACTTTTAAAAAATTAACGTGTTTTATCATATTTGCCGCAACGAAGATCATTTTTAGTGTTCCGTACGGAATACTTATAAGATGACTCGGTGTCTGTCCGTCTGTCTGTCTGTCGCACCCGATTTTCTCCGAAACTATTTGTCCTAAAAAGTTGAAATTTGGTAATAATATAGAAATTGATGCAGTGCAAAGTGCAAAAAAAAATTTTTTACTAGGTCATCGAGTGTGGTGTCAAATGAAATCCTGTGAAAACACGAGTAAAATATATACATATATATATATATATATATATATATATATATATATATATATATATATATATATATATATATATATATATATATATATATATAATGTAATACTTGCGCACACTTTTCTTTCTATTTTTTTTTTAAATCGCGAAAAATCGCTGCTCCCCTTATCTCGAAAAGTACTAATCAAAAAATTTTCAAAAAATTCTGGAATATTCTCCATGGGGTGTAGATTGAATGAAAATTATCACGAGTGCATTACCTTTAATAATTTTAACCTCTGAAACATTTTTTTTAAAATGCAATCAACGTATGGAACACTAATTGTGCAAGTTCAACTTGCATTTGACCGGTTTTTTATTAGTTACTAGCAGTGTGTAATGAGAGATAAGGTGAGATAATAGGAGATAAGTGTAAATAATGGGAAATAAGGAGAAATAATGGGAGATTAGCAGAGATAAGTCTAGGTAATGGGAGTTATGGTGAGATAATGGGAGATAAAGTGAAATAATGGCAGATAAGGAGAAATATTGCGAGATAATCGAGATAAGCCTAGATAATGGGAGATAAGGTGAGATAATGGGAGATAAGGAGAAATAATGGGAGATGAGCAGCGATAAACCTAGATAATGGAAATTATGTAGATATAATGGGAGATAAGGAGAAATAATGGCAGATATTTTATTACGATAGGTAACATAAGGAATAAGCAGTGACGATAGTAGTGAATCAACTAAGTTGGGAATGTGGAATCTTTGGCACAATGATACTACTCAGTATATATCACCACTACACCAAACACTTTATTTTTGCACTCATGTGTGCAAATGCTGTGTGCAAGTGCTCATGAGTGCAAAAATAAAGTGTTTGGTGTAGTGGTGATATATACTGAGTAGTAGTGAATCAAGTCCACGCGAGCGGAGCCGCGAGCACGGCTAGTTTAATCATAAAAAATGACAAAAGTAAAAAACGACAAAAACGCCCAATTGCTCTCGACCAGAAGATTCAAATGACATCCATAGGTCCAATTTTTCGTTTCTTTTATCCAGAATCAAAATATGTCAGAATTTTTAGATTATCTTCAATAGATATATGATAAAATTGTAAAAATGTGCTAAAAATCCCAAAAACGGGCCAGTTCTCCCATTTTTGAGTGTATTGCCTCAATTTTTCAACGGTCGCAATATTTTTGTACTCGTCGAGACGAGTATTTTTTTTAATAAAAAGTAGCAGATCCGACGATTTCTGTTTTTAGCCTATTTTGGTCGTATTCTGACTGGACTATTAATTTTCTGTATCTTTGGATTTTATTAGTCCAGAATAGTAACAATTTATACCACAAAGAGATATTTGGTATTATAATTAAGACATAAGCCAACAAACAGTTGAGGTTCTCCCAATCAATTTTGCTAATTGGATAATCCACTCTGTACCTATTACTAGTCCTACCGAATGCCCTTCTGAGTTAAGTATTTAAATTGTTTAATGTGGCATAGTACATTAAACGGATCTAAAACTTACAAAATTTACATTAGCTAAATAGTCCAAATCAACGACAAGGTGACCTTAGACACGGAGAAAATAATTTACAAAGTACATAATCAAGTGTAAACATAACGTCGGTAAATAGTGTAATTATTATAGGCAAATTATGTATACACATTTGAACATCAGAAATACTCTATAATTATGCACAAATAGGAGAATTTTTGCATTCGTAATGAGTTTAAAATTAACAGATATATAATCTATATCCTAACCGATATCATCAAAATGTCAATAACGTATTTTGATGCACGATAAATGGGTCTTAAAAGACTAATATGCATAAATGTGATTTCTTACTGCTAACAACCTGACCTGGATTGTAAATGCCGAAAGTTGAAGCCCGGCCATCTCTCTTTCACAACGTTGCTCGGTTCCGAGCGTCGTGACCTCTATTGCATTGTTACACAGAATTTTTAGCAGCTCTCCAGGCTTCTCAGTCTTCGGAACTTCTCATCATCTCCGGTAACTCGTAGTGCAGGGGTGCTCAAACGGTCGATCGCGAGTGCTTTTTGAACTATTCACAGATTTTGTTTTAGGTAACTAAATCAAAATGTAATGAATAAACTACTAAAATTTATTCGATCCACAATTAGGCCAGAATAACCCCCTCATCACTTTCTTTTATCGTAATAACCCCCTGCTAGCGGTAAAAGGCGGCTTTATCAAAGGAACGCGCGGTACTTGTTAAAGAAAAGCCGCGTTTTTGATTTCCGCCGATTTTTCTAGAAACTTCGGGCGGCGTGTTTGACGGGAACATTCGAGACTTCGTTCGCGCCGATATAAATGTTGCGCGTGCAGGAATAGGAGTCAGTCTGAGTTGTAACATCGATACAAAGTTTATTAATAAATAGTCCAAAATGGGTACGGCGAAGAAAAGTAAAACTTATCATTTTAATAACGATTGGGAAGAACAATTTTTCTTTTGTATGGTAAAAGATAAGTGCATTTGTCTCATTTGCCGTGCGTCAGTTGCAATACCTAAGCGTGGAAACTTAGAAAGGCATCATAAAACGGTTCATAAAAACTATGAAAAGGATTTTCCGTCACAGAGTGAATTAAGAAAACGAAAAGTACGTGATTTGATAACTTGTTTGAAAAAAGAAAAAACCATGTTCACAAGACCAGCCAAACAAACAAAAGCTGCAACGATCGCATCATTTAAAATATCTCATATATTGGCGAAACACAAGAAACCATTTGATGATTGGTTGTGAAGGAAGTATTTATTGAAGCGAGTGAGACTTTATTTGGAGATTTTAAAAATAAAACAGAGATTATGTCTGCTATTAGAGAACTTCAGTTATCTCGTCCGACTGTCACAAGGCGTGTTGCAGTCATGAGTCAGGACATGGCAGATAAACTAAAACATGATATCATGGAATGTACATACTTTTCTTTACAGTTCGATGAATCCACCGATATGACAGACGCTGCCCAGCTGTGTATTTTTATTCGAATGGTATTCAATGACATGTCGGCTAAGGAAGAGTTTTTGACAATGATTTCTCTGAAAGGAAAGACCCGTGGCGAAGATATATATGACGTTTTCTTCAATTTTGTAACAAACTACAAGCTACCAATATATAAACTAGTGTGCATTACAACCGATGGAGCACCAGCAATAACTGGAAACAAAAACGGTTTTGTGACATTGTGTCGAGCTAATGATGATTTCCCTTCATTTTTCTCCTTTCATTGCATTAAAAATCAACAAGTTTTGTGTTCAAAAGTTCTAAACATGGAGGAGATTATGGGCATTGCAATAAAAATTGTGAATTCTGTCGGTGCACGTAGCTTGCAACGACGGCTCTTTAAATTGCAGTTGGAAGATAGTGAGTCAGCTGAACACACTGATTTAGTTCTTTACACGGACGTCAGGTGGTTGAGTCGCGGAAAATTCCTAGAAAGGTTTCAAGAATTATTGCCCGAAATAACAGCTTTTCTGGACGAAAGAGGTGATGACACTCAGATGCTGAAAAACGGAAAATGGCTGGACTGATTTGGCATTTTTGACAGACATCGCAATGCATTTAAACACCATTAATTTGGAGCTTCACGGTAAAGGAAAAACTATTATTAAGATGATTAGCGCAATAAACGCATTCAAAAGTAAATTGCAACTTATGATAGATCAACTGAAAAGAAAGGATCTGAAAAATTTTCCGTCTTTGAAAGCAAGGATTCCTCAGTTGAATTATGATATTTATGAGGCAAAATTATCAAATATTTTGGGCCAATTCGAAATACGTTTTTATGATTTCAGTAAATTGACAAATATCGCATCATTTATGAGTTATCCTTTTTCGTATAAAAACATTGAGGAATTAGCTACTGAAATAGCAAGTCAGTTTAACATGGACTCATGTTCTGTTGAAAATGAGTTAGTGCAGATTATATCAGATATACATCTCAAAGCCACAGCATCTGATACAAAATTCTGGTGTTTTATATCTGAAGATAAATATCCGTATCTAAGGCAAATCGCCCTTCAACTGACGGCAATGTTTGGGTCAACTCATTTGTGCGAGTCTGCATTTCCTGAAATGAAGACAATTAAGTCAAAATATCGCAATCGACTAACTGACGAACATATGTCATCATGCTTGCGATTAGCACTCGGTAATTACGTACCATCTTATGAAAAGTATGCTGAGGACATGCAGTGCCACGCTTCAACATCCAAAGTCACTCTTTAGTTAAGTTTAGACACTAGAACTCGTTTGTTTTGTAAGAACCAATAAACTCGCAATTTTGAATAATTATGAGTTTTTTCATTGACATTTTAGAGCAGACCTACACTTACCTTGACTAAAAAAATGCATATTGTGCGGAAAACTAATATCTATGCCACGATACACCCTACCTAGACCACAATCCTGCATCACACTTACTTGCAGCCTCTCAGAGTCGATCGATCGTAGTCTAACAATATTGAGGTAGATCGCCAGCAGTTCAAGTTTGAGCACCCCTGTCGTAGTGCATTGCAGACATAATCAGATCGATGTATCTGTTGGGTGATCTACCTCTTTTTCTTCTGCCGTGGACTTTCCCTTGGATCATTAACTTTTCCATGCCATACCTTCTTATTATGTGATCAAAAAATGAAGTTATTTTTCTCTGAATCGATGGTAACAGCCGGTCACTATTTTGGATATTAAGAACGCTCAGAATAAACACGCTTGTACTATGAGCTGTCCAGGAAATTCTGAGCATCCGCCTATACATATAGTTTCGAATGCCTCTATTCTTTTACGGCATGCTCCAGGTTTCGGCTCCGTATGTGGCTAATAGGGAATATTAGTGAATTGGCAAGCCTTTTTTTAGTCCTTTTATTTATTCTGTGATCTTTCCATATTTTGTTTAGACTTGCCCTTGGAGTTTTGGCCATCGCTATCCTTCTTTTGATTTCTTCTTTGCAGCCCTCTTGTTACAAATTCTGGCGCCTTAATATATAAGATCTGTCTTCAGTGATATATCGTTGATTTTATTAAGAGGAGGCAAAATTTTGACTCAATCTACTATAATAAGAGAACATTTCTTTCGATTTTGCGAAAAGCCGACATTGGCACTAACTTTTTCGATGCCAGTGCAACTACGGTTGCCAGATGGTCGGGATTCGTCTGGATTCTCCCGACATTTCATATGATGTCCAGACTCCCGACAAAATACAAAATCTCCCGACAAACAGCTTCTCGTAAAGTTTCGATACAAAATAATAATTTGAAATTGCCGCGCGTTTTCACGTTCATTCCAAGGATATATTTGAAAAAATCAAAACAGTGACAGAAGAAAATAATTTAAAATTGACTCAGTTAACTGCTTACAGCGCGAATTATGGTTCCGTAAATTATGGCGTAAACAATTCAGTATTCCAAAAATTACAAGAGACACACAATCATCTGTTTAAAGCAAACTGTAATTAACAATTGCTTCAAATACGCCCTTAAAGCTTTGTCAGAAGATATCGAAAGCATCGTTATAAAAACATTCAATGAGTTCAGCTCATCTTCTACAAAAACCGAGAAACTAAAAGAATGTTTCTTATTTGCAAGTGTCGAGTACAAAAACCTTCTTCGTCATGTCCCAATAAGATGGCTATCTTTTTTGTCCGCTTTAGATCGTTTACTGTATTGCTGGCCTGCTGTAAAGCAGTATTTTTTGTTGAAAGGGGAAGATGAATGTCGAAAGGAGATATGGGAATTTGTATCTACAAGTCTAACCCATTTTGATATCATTGAAGGGGTCGACGAATGTAAACAGGAAAGGATTTGAGAAGCTTATTTGTACTTTGTACACAACGTAATGTTGGAGTTTCAAGCAGCAATTTTAGCATTGGAAAATGATGATGATTGTCATAGAAATTGACAATGTAATGAGAAAACTAATGAGCCACCTTCAAAACAGGTTGCTTGACAAATTCTTCGGAAGCAAAAATAGAACCTTTTTAAGGAATGTTTCCGATAGTGCGAAAACCCTTTTTTGCGTCGAAGCTGAACAATTTTTAAAGCGAGCCATTCAATACGTGCTCCATAAAAGCATTTGTTGAGTAGACTCAAGTAGCCAACCGTTCTGCGATGTTCCAAGGAATCAAAGCTGGCGAATTCTGGGTCTCCAATTAGGAGAACAGCTTGCTTCTAAATAGAATTCCCGAAATGCAGTTTGGGAGCAGAGCCTCAAACATGAGAGCTGTCCATCATTGGTCGAATTTGAACTCTGTGCAGAATTAAAAGATGTTATAGAGTGGAAAGCTTTCTAGTTCGAAATAATATATTCATGCCAAGACATATTTGCTTTTAAAGATAAAGGATAAATGAAAACACATCAAGAGAATGAAGGGCAAAATATTCTTGAGCGTTCCTTATTAACTCAAATCACAAAAGGTAAGATTTTTTCGATGTACTTTTACGAGTGTTGCTGAAATTAAAACACAAAAAATAATAAAACAAAGCAAACATAACAAAACCTTGAAACACAAACCGTTCAAGGCCGTCAAAACTAACCGGGAGAAGCTACATCTACTTTACTAGAAAGAAATAGCCCTAAGCAAGAGTTAAACCAGTCCCACTAAGACCTGTTTCTGTTGTCATTATACTGACTGGACTAGTCTAAGGGGCAGTTGTAGCCACAAAACACATAACAATTTATTAGAATATTATGATATTGCCTATGCATAATTAAATGAGAATTTTGGCCTAGAAAAATATTTCTTTAATTTAAAAAAATTCGTCTAAATTATATATATATAACATATATATATATATATATATATATATATATATATATATATATATATATATATATATATATATATATATATAGGTTTTCCATTAGGGATATCCGACTTTTGACAACTAATAGCGGCCAGATGTTTGACATCTGATGTCAGTTGTATTTAGTAAGGTTTGCCATTTAATCATGAATCGTTTCACGTTAAAAGAACGCTTGGAAATTGTCCAAAATTACTCAATTACTCCAAAATAACTCGATGCTGGAGGAATATTCCTCCCCAGAATTTGACGAAATCGTCGCAAGATGACGCACCGCCCCATATTTCCAGCCTAAACATGGCCTTATTACGCGCCAAGTTCGGTGAGTAATTAATTTCATTAAAATGGCCCTACCGCTTGGCCGCCCAGATCGTACGATTTAACGTCTTTGGACTATTTTCTTTGAGGCCACGTTAAATCACAAGTTTACAGCAACAAACCAGCAACTCTTGATGAACTTAAAGCCAACATTCGTCGTGCCATAGCTGGCGTATGGCCGGAAATGCTGGTCCAAGTCATGGAAAATTGGTGTGAGCGAATTCGTGTCTGCAAAAAGAGCCGCGGGGTCCATTTAAGCGATATCTTGTTTAAATCTTAAATGGCCTAAAATTTCCCGTTAAATAAAAGTTTCAGAATGAATTCTGCATAAAAACTCTTTGTTTTATTCAATATTAAAGTTAGGACGCTCTTAATGGAAAACCCCTTATATATATATTATTATATTAAATTTAGAAGAAAGAAGAAAGGAAATTTAAATTTTCTAAATAAGTCCAAAAGTGACTCTGTTAATATCGAAAACATTTATTAGGAAAAAGTAATTGGAATTTTATTTTATAGTAGTACGCAAAATTTTAGATAGATTGAACAAAAATCGTATTTTGTCAGTTTTTGACCAATAGAAATATGATCACAAAGAAATGTTTATTTTTTGAATTTGAAATATATTTGTTAGATTGATACACAAATGTAAACATTTATTTTTTGATTTCAAGCTACGTTTAACTTGTTTTACAATCAATAATTAAAAAATATTGATTTTCGTAAAACCGTAACTGTCGCACGGACAATTATCAAATATTTTTACCCTATTACTTACAGTTTGCGGTTTTTACTATACCGTACGGAACATTTATGGGATCACTTCGGTGTCCATCAGTCTGTCTGTCTGTCACACCCGATTTTCTCTGAAACTATTTGTCATAGAAAGTTGAAATTTGACATAAATATAGGAATTGATGGCGCAATCAGAGATGTGTAGTTTTGAAAGTAAAATTTTGACTTAAGGGGTCAATTTTGATGGGTGCAATCGGAAGTGAAAAAAAAATTACCAGGTCATCAAGTGGGGTGCCAAATGAAAGCTTGTGAAAACACGGTTCCAAAATATATATAATGTAATACTTGCGCACGCTTTTTTTGTATAGATTGCTAAAAATCGATTATCTCGAAAAATACTAATCAAAAATTTTTGAAAAAATTGCTGAATATTCTCCATAAAGTGTAGATTGGGCGAAAATTGTCATAAGTGCATTACGTTTGATGATTTATCTGGTATATAACCGGGACTAAGAGATACTGCTTTAAGCATTTGGCGACTAATGACTAGGTACCGAGACAAAATAATTTTATTTTATTTATTTATAATTAAATAGTTAGGTAGTAAATTTTACACTTTTATTACTAGATTCTAGACTAAGCTAGATTGATTTATTGGCTATTAGGTAGCTATATTGACTAAGAAAAAACGTAAAAATACATATTGGATCTTGGGATATATACATGTCAGGGACCTCATTAACTTAACTTACTTTATTTTAGAAGCAATCATGGTACGGAACACTAATTGCGCAAGTCCGACTTGCGCTTGGCCGGTTTTTCGTTTTTTAAAGGACACTCCAGCCTTATGATTTATTGCAAAACATAAAGGAATAAATGCAAACTAAATAATTTTTTTTAACTTTATGCTTTTTTGTTTATTTCCTTTGTGAAACATAATTTATTTATTTTTTGTGTGCTGTATAGTCAAGGTCTTTGTTACTTTTAGTAAATATTAATTTACTCCTTTTCTTACCTTTTTTTACAATAAAATTGTAACACTAGAGTAAAAACTTCAAACCGCATGCTATAGGGTAAACATATTCAATTATCCATGCGACAGTTGCGGTTTTACGAAAATCATCATTTTTTTAACTATTGGTTGTGAAAAAAAGTGATCATATTTTTTTAGTCAAAAACTGGCAAAATACGAGTTTTGTCTAATCGATCGAAAATATTACACGCTACCATACCATTCTACATACTAGTTTAACAAACAGAGCGACTAGTGACTTCTGGACTTTAAACTTCAGAAAATTCAAAACAACAAATGACAATCGGTACTGCAATATAATTTTTTTGGTTTCAGATGTTGTGCAATTTGTCTATAAATTCACTTTTTTAAATACCGTATGTCACACACTTTCTGCCTGTCACTGTATATATGTATATATATATATATATATATATATATATATATATATATATATATATATATATATATATATATATATATATATGTATATATATATATATATATATATATATATATATATATATATATATATGTATATATATATATATATATATATATATATATATATATATATATATATATATATATATATATATATATATATATATATATATATGTATATATGTATATATATGTATATATATATATATATATATATATATATATATATATATATATATATATATATATATATATATATATATATATATATATACACTCCTGGACAAAATTAACGCAACAATATGTTAATCAAATCTCTATAATGAATTAATTTTAATAATTTTTTATGAACATTGGTTACACTAAAAGTTAGAAAAAACTTATTCGGATACTTTAAAAGTGAATTAGCTACCAAATTTCTCTATAAAATTTGAATTAAAATTATTCTTAAGATCTAATAACAATATCGTTGAAATTATGTAATAATGAAAAAAATAAACTGGGATACTAGTAGCAAAATTAATGGTGTAACTGGGACACTAGTAGCGTGTGTTGCCTCCTCTACTTCGGATGACAGCGTTTATGCGCCTAGGTATGCTTCTAATTAAATTTTGGATAAAATCTTGAGGAATTTGCTCCCATTCTGTGATAACTACATTTTCAAGTTCCCTCAGGTTTCTAGGTGCAGGTATATGGCGTTTCACATTTTTCTTAAGGTGATCCCATACATGTTCTATCGGATTCAGATCCGGGCTTTTTGGTGGACATTGCATAATCGGTATAGCAACTTGATTAAGATAATCGAGTACCTCCCTAGTCACGTGAGGTCGAGCGTTGTCTTGCATAAACAGGAAATTGGGCCCCACAAAATGACCGAAAGGCATCACATGTTCTATTACAATATTCTCAAGATAGTAATCAGCATTCATGGATCTCGTACGGACAGGAACTAACTCTGTGCGAGCATCAAAGCAGAGGCCACCCCAGAACATAACAGCGCCACCGCCGAATGGAAACCTTGCAGAGATATCGCAAGGAGCAAACCTCTCTCCTGGTCTTCGCCATACTCGCTCACGACCATCTGGATGTTTTAGACTAACCCGAGTTTCATCTGTGAAGAAAACTTGTTTCCAATCATCCACAGACCAGTTTTCGTGATTTCGAGCAAAACGTAACCTGGCAACTCTGTTCTCTCTAGTAAGCAAGGGCGCAGTGGCTGGTCTCCTACTGTTTAATCCAGCTTCATTTAACCTTCTTCTAACTGCTTCGAGTTCGTTTCTTATTATAGAACTAGTGACAGTCCTGTTTCTTAAAGCATATTATCTTATAAAACGTTCATCTAGGTCGCTAGTGCATCGTTTTCGCCTTTGCCCTAGCCTTCTAGAATAAGTGCCTACTTCATACAAGCGTCTTACCATACGACTTATTGTGGAACGATGTTTGCCTAACAAATTGGTAACATAACTCTGACAATATCCCTCGTCCAATAAAACTGAGGCTCGCACTACCTCGTGTTCAGTTAAATTCCTTGTTCGATTCATTTTTCTAATTCTTCGGGGTCAAAAATAAAACAGTCTACCACAAAAACGTATTACTTTGAAAAAGAGATCAATTTATAGGTTTACTTTTAAAGAAAATCTATCGCATTATTACAGAAAATTGTTTATCTTCTAAAAAATTCTTTAAAACTGTAAATCTAAACGAATTGTTTTGATTTCTGTCATGAACAACGAAACAAAATATGTATAGCCTACTATTCAAATACTCGATAAACTTTAAAACTGACATAAGAAAAAGATAACCTAATTTTCAGATTGTTGCGTTAATTTTGTCCAGGAGTTTATATATATTTGCAAGTCGATTTCTAACTGTAATATCAGTCATTCGACCCCCTGATTAATTCTAAAAATCTAGAAATACGGCCTTTCTATAGTATCCAGAATATCTTTAACTTTAACATCTATGAAATTATTAAAAGATAAATTCAAATTTTACCTCCTTAAACTCAAAAAAAGTATGTATTGCAGGGCAAAAGTTAGAAAATATTCATAATAGATTTGACAGTTATATCATAAATTTTCATTTCTGGTACATTTGTACCTGGTGCTCTTAGAAGAACAAAACTTTTTTAAAAGTCAGTGGTGTAGGGATGTAATTCAAACATATACGAGGCCCATTCGGAAAATCAGGGCAAAATTCAAGAGATGGCGCCATCTGTCAATACCACTGTTGTTAGGTCTTTTAGCGGACAACTGAACAAGTTTCATTTTATTACGATCACAACTCTACCCGTAACGTGCTTTTCAGGCCCCCAAGTTGTGTCATTTGCTCAGCATGGGCGGAAAGGGATTTCAGATCGTGATTACCATAAACATTATTTTTAAAAAAAAAGAAAATGGTTTGGGGAACTAAGGTAACGCTTGACCAATATAATGAGGAATCTGTACCTTCGATTAGGACAGAAACTAGAAACTAGAAATCTACAGTGTTATAAAGCTTAATGAAAATAGGTACAATAAAATTATTTGGGATTTTAGCAGTTATTGGAATATAAATAACCAAAGTACTTATCGGTAGGTAGATGACTAAGTACCTAAGTATGCAATAAAAATATTCTGTGTAAATAGAAAAATAAAGCAAAAACCTATAATATGCTTAGTTCAAATCAGAACACCGATGGCTTCAACTTTCAATTTTGCCCTGGTCAAACATCGCGGAGTCTGTAAATCCGCATTTTCTCTGCGAGGAAAAACAATGATACTTAACGTCCACGATGCCCTAGTGCATCAACAACCAACAAGCCAAGTCCGTGAAATTGTGAAAACATGTGCCAACATGACGGGAGTTGGATCAGCAACTATTTATAGATTTCTAAAAGAAAGGAAACGCGATCCTTGCAACGAACCTCAGAATTACAAAGGAAAGGAGGCCTTAGAGGTCGATGAAGACTTCAAAAACGCAATAAGAAGAAAACTACACCATTTTTTTTATTGAGAAAAAACTACCAACACTACATAAAGTTTTTCAAGAAATCAGAGAATACCAGATTTTAAAAAATGGAAATTATGGAAAATCCTTCATAATTTGAATTTTCGTCGGGAAAAACACAATAGAAAATCTGTTCTTATCGATAGAACAGAAACAATTTGTTGGAGAAGAGAATATCTACGAGCAATCAGAAAATTTTGAACCGAAGAAAGAAATATTCTTTATTTAGATGAGACTGGGGTTAATTAGAGTCACATAGTGAAAAAATTCTGGATTGACAAAAACATTAAGAGTGCCAAACAAGCTAGGCTAATTATAGCACATAACGATAGTGAAAACGGATTTCTCGGCGGTGGCTTGTTCCAATTCGAATCAAAGTCAACTAAAGATTACCATGAGGAGACGACGGTCGATATTTTTAAGTACTTCCAATAAATGATTGAATGTATACCAGCAGAATCAGTTATAGTATTAGACAATACTCCATATTATTACGATTATTAGAACGACTCCGGACAAACTCATGGAAGAAAGAGGATATTCTTCAATGGATAAGAGACAAAAATTTTCAACATAAAGATGGTTTATTAAAAGCGGAACTTCTCAAAATTGCGAAACAAAATAAGGCACAGTTCAAGAAATACGCAGTCGATGAGATGGCAATTGAACGGAATATGATAGTGCTTAGATTGCCTCCATACCAGTGCGAATTGAATCCCACAGAGCTAATTTACGCACAAATGAAAGGTTTTGTTGCAAGTGAACACACCACGTTCAAACTTGAAACTATTATTACTCGCCGGAATAGAGAGGATCAAAGAGGATAATTGGAAAAATGCCCTTCCACATGTTATAAAAGAAGAAAATAAAATGTGAAAACTTGACGAATGTATCGATGAAACTGTAGAAATAGAACCCTTAATTATCAATTTAAGACAAGTCCAGTCTTCAGATTTTGAAGATGATGATCTATAGATTAAAAAATTTCTAGCAATAAAAAAAATATTTCTACTTTATTTTTAAGATAATTTTATCTACTAAACACTAAAAGCAGGTTACACTCGGACGGCTATGCTACCGATGAACCCTCATATACATTTTATCACTCTATTGTATAAAATAGGGTGAACCCTTAAAAATAATTCAAAAAAGGTAGCAAAATCCAGTAAAATGCTTAAGAAATCTCTTTTTTTTGGGCACACCCCAACATGTATTTGCATCTACAATGAGAAACTTCTGCTATCAACTCCAAACAAATACACTATAGGTGGAAACCGTGATTCCTATCTACCAACTAGAAACATGAAATGGGTGCGAGATGAGAAATTCTCGTCGAAACAAGAAATCATGGCAAAGACAGACGCTTATATTACAGAGCTCAGCAATGAGTACGACCAGGACGGCGTAAAGAAACTGGAGAAGCGTATATAGTCCGCGGAGGGAACTATGTGAAAAATAAATCAAAAAGTTATGAGAAAATTAGATATTCTTCACTATTGCAAAGAGTATTTATTTAACATGAAACAAAAACTACTACTACTTTGGGTTACACGATAAATCATGGTTTTTGGATGAGACTCCGTCATAGAGGTATAACTTTCTGACGTTTCGACTATGATTGTACGAGGCATCTACAGGATTCTTTACTTCGCGAGATTATAATACTGAATGAGCCGAAAGAGTCCAAAGTAAATACCTGATTATTATTCATCAAACAGTGACCCATCGTAAAAATCCGTGGCCACGTGAAATGCAGACCGTAACCCGTAACTCGGATAATGTTTTTATTTTTATTTTATTTTCAAGTCAGATAGCGTCTATGGAGTGATTTTAATTTTTAGCACGCCTTGTGGGAAAAACTTGAATGAAAGTTGTTTTCGAGCTTTTGCTGCTTGATTGTTTTTTTGGGACTTTATGTCGGGTTTACGTCGGCTTTATAGCCCATATTAAAAAGTTAGCGAATAAGCTGGTATTATGGAAGCTTAGAGCGATTGTCAATGTTCGCGACCGTACACGATTATCGGATAAGTGCATTATTCGATAAATCAACTTTTGGGTGGCATCTTTTGAATATTTTGCCGAAGAAATCCAGTATGGTTAATTAATTTTTTATGAATTACGCTATTTAGCGTGGAACGTTTACGCCTACCTTAAGAACCGTCTTTTCTAGCACCTTAAGCAAATTCGTTTTACCTGTGGCACAACTGGTACACACGTAAAGTTGAGACGACCTGACATCATTTTTACTTGTTTAGCTATTTATTGCCTTCTTTTTAAGGTGTGATAATTTCAAAAAATCGATTTTTGAAAATACAGCTGTCGCCAGGCACAGCTGCCCGGGGGGAGGGGGGCATAACCTCGTTTTTGGAAGCGTATCGCGAACGGGAGCAGGTATTAAAATTCCAAGGCCGTGACGTCATCACATAAGTGAAAGTTAAACATCTAATACGTCAGTGAACTCAAAATAATCACAAATGTAGATACGTGGTAAGCGATCATTATTTATGTGTTACACGTTAGTCATTCTTTAAACGAGTTTTTTCTCAAAACTGCATTTTTTAAATTTGCTGCCGCTGTAACTCGAAAACAATTTATTGTATCGACTTAATGTTTTTTTTTTTGCGTGTTAAGGACATGTTTTGTGGTACCTAGAACCATGGATTTTTTGACTGGACCAAAAATGTCAACTTGGCATGCAAAAAACGGACACTTTTTTTGGCGAAAATTTTATACTTTTTTCTAAATGCCGCCATCATTCTTATAATTTTCAATATTTCTTAAAATCCATGGTTAATGGTACGGATAATATATTTATGTGGAGGCGCCATTCACGGCACCAGTGGAGCTACTTTTTTTTTCACCTGACCCGTTATTGGGGCATAAGTCCCGTAAATTTCAATATTTTTTTATGATAAACGTTTCTCATCAAAAAAGGAAATAGACCAAAAGTTACTCAGGAAACTAGAATTTTAATTTAAACAGTTTCATAGAGCCATTAGAGGGAAGCATCCGAATTCATGGAGAACCAAAACTTTCCTGATGTAAAATAACTGCAGAGCCAACAAGGTTGGGCAGTTCAAACAAACACCGAAAGCTCTCGATTCACCGAGTCACAACATCAACCCTATAGCCTTGCACAACTTGGCATGCAAAAAACGGACACTTTTTTTGGCGAAAATTTTATACTTTTTTTCTAAATGCCGCCATCATCTTATAATTTTCAATATTTCTTAAAATCCATGGTTAATGGTACGGATAATATGTGGAGGCGCCATTCACGGCACCAGCTACTTTTTTTTTCACCTGTCCCGTTATTGGGGCATAAGTCCCGTAAATTTCAATATTTTTTTATTATCAACGGTAACACCATTTCTACAAAAAACATTGGCAATATGCAAGAGAAAAAAAACAAAGTGAATGAACAATATAATTAAAGCTAAATCTAAAACTAAAACTAATAGGTCAGAATGCAGGGTATTACAATCTAAATTAATCATTTTAAAGATAAACAGTACTAGACAGATAATACCAATGGGAAACTACCCGAAAATTAAAGAAACTCTATAGCGAGGTCAGTTGCTTGACCATATTTTTGAATCGGTGTACTGGGCTATCAATTGGCAAATTATATTTATCAAAATTACGCTGCATTCTAAAAATTGGACTATGCAAGCCATAGTTTCTGGTGACATTAGCTGGGTAAAATAACGACCTGGTGCGGGTACGATGTACGGTTTGAAAAGATAATTTAGTAAATAAGTACCTCACAGTCAATATACCCATTTAATAGCTTGAATAAGAAATGTAGATCAGCTTGCATTCGTGTGTCCTGAAGACTGCACATATTTGACAATCTTTGTACCAGGTCATAGTTGGTATGTCCCTCAGTTAAAGGAATTTTCAGTTTAAAAGAACAGATACGTAAGAATTTCTTTTGGACACTCCCCAACTGATTAATATGGACATTATAAAAAGGAGACCACATCGGGCTTGCATACTCCAAAATCGGTCGAACGTACGAGCAATACAATAATTTAAACACATTACATGAAAAATCGGCACTAAATCTATCAATAAAACCCAAACACCTACCGGCTCGCTGCACCACACTCATTTGATGGCCGATGAAAGATAAAGAACAATCAAACATCACACCAAGATCCCTAATCTCATGTACCCGTTTCAAAATGGTTGTATTTATACTATAATCAAACTACATAGGACTTTTTAATCTGGAAAATGATATACAGGAGCATTTATCAGTATTCAGACTTAACCCGTTTAAAGTTGTCCATTGGAAAAATATGTCAACATCCGCTTGCAAAACAAGACTGTCCACAGGACTAGAAATAATTTTGAATAATTTCAGATCATCGGCAAACATGAGAAAAGAAGTATTGGTCAGGAAATCCCTCAAGTCATTTACAAATAAGAGAAACAAAAGGGGGCCGCAGTGAGAGCCCTGGGAAAGGCCCGAGGGCAGTATACTTAGGTTAGAGATACATATAATTATTTATTCTTACACTTTACTGACGGCCCAAAAAAAATTAATTATGCACAAATATTGCAAAAACTTTTACCACGTAACCAAGTATCTGTTATATCAGTCATTCGATACCCTGTAAGGTCTGAAAATCCAGAAATACGACCTTCCTATGTTACCCAGTATATTTTTAACTGTAACATTTATCAAATTGTTAAAAAAGTAAATTCAAATTTTACCTTCTTAAAGTAAAAAAAAAATATGTAATGCAAAAGTTGCAAAATCAACATAATAGATTTGACAGTTGCACCATAAATTTTCATTTCTAATACATTTGTAGCCGGATGCTCCCAGAATAACAAAACTTTTTTAAAAGTCAGTGGTGTAGGGATGTAAGTCCAACATATTCATGGGACATTTGGAAAGTCCGTGCAAAATTCAAGTGACGGCGCCATCTATCAATACCACTAACTTCTACGTGAAGCTAAGTCTTTTACCAGACAAATGAACAACTCTACAAGTGGCGCGCTTTCCAGCTTCCTAAGTTGTGTCATTTGCTTAACATGAACGAAAAAGTGTTTCCTGTCATGATTAAATATTATTTCTTAAAAAAGGCCGATCAAAGTGCAATGCTAAGTATTTTAATGAATTTGCTAATTAATATCGCGACCAAGTGCCCTGATTCCTTCGTAAGAAAATTTGACATTTGATTTGATAACAAATATAGTTTAGGTTTTGTCGGGATTGAGTTTGAAACTGCTAGCCGAGTTTGTTTGGACATAGCGTTATGGAAGTATCCTCAGCAAATAAGTTGAGTTGATTCAGCTTGTAAATAAATTGTGTCCTTTGGTGATATCAAACATTCTCCACCATTTGTATAGGTGATTGGAAATTCAAAAAATGACTGGAAATGTAGAGTAAAGCCCCACTATCTATTGGTAGATCCTTGTTAATATCTTATCTGGAAGTTAAGATTTTGAAACATGTATAAGTTATCTAACTAACCATAAAAATAACGTCATAGAGAAACTTGCTTGGTTATCAAATTGCTATCGCTGTTCTAAGTACTTTGAGGAAATTTAGTATGACTTGGTTGCATTTGGTAGCGATTTTATTCTCTTCCGAAAAATAGCATAATATAATAAATGATAAACGTTTCTCATCAAAAAAGGAAATAGACCAAAAGTTACTCAGGAAACTAGAATTTTAATTTAAACAGTTTCATAGAGCCATCAGAGGGAAGCATCCGAATTCATGGAGAACCAAAACTTTCCTGATGTAAAACAACTGCAGAGCCAACAAGGTTGCGCAGTTCAAACAAACACCGAAAGCTCTCGATTCACCGAGTCACAACATCAACCCTATAGCCTTACACATCTGAAGAAAGACCTCACAGGTGGGAAATTTTTGGATGGAATGAAACAACTCCAGAATCGATTGACTAAGTATATTAGAGTAGACGGTAAGTAGATCACTTTACGAGGTTACATACACCTCGAATTTTCAAAAATTCGATTTTTTTACGGATTTTTATTCTCTATAATTTTTTAATTTTGAGAAAATTCCATTCCATTACAAAGTTATAACATTAAATGTGACCTGGCATCGGATTGGGACCACTACCTGTCGCAATGCTGCGCCTCTCGGCAGCTGAGTTTCAGATTTCTTTTATCAACCGGTTTCTTTTGAAAATAAAGTCGCAAGAATTAATAAGGCCCCATTACCCCATTACCTGAGATAGTACAAACGGCAATTAAACCCATCTTAACAGCAACTTATTTTCAGTACAGGGTGAGTCAACTATAGAGTAAAGTTCATTATCTCATTTGTTTCAGGAATTACGAAGAAATGTTAAATACAATAGTTTTAGGGAATATTAAGGTGGTAAAAATAAATTAAAAAATAGGATGTTTCATTTAAAAAAAAAACATACATATGTTATATCGGCCACACTTTTTTGAAGTACCCTGTATACTCAAAAATAATTTTAAACTATGCACCTTAACGTTCCCTAAAACTATTGTATTTAACATTTTTTCGTCATTCCCGAAACAAATGAGATAATGAACTTGTACTCTGTCGTTGATTCACCCTGTACGAATTCAATAAATTTTCATCTCATATTGATGGAACACTAATTACCAAAGAGCTCGTAACAAGTACTTTTGGAGAAGGATGATGGTGTGAGTTACCATTCAGGTATATATTTACAATCGGTCGAGTACGAGCGTCTCGCGCATTGTTCGTTAAAAAATGTATTTTTTAAAATGTTTTTTACAACATTTGATAGTAAAGGGTTGCTATTAAAATGCTAATGATTCAGTAGTTCGTCCAGTCCCCATAAGTGTCGATCTTGCATCTTCGAAGCATACTTTCGCCGAGATTTTCCGCGTATTGTTGGAGCAAAGATTTCCAAGTTGTCCAAATTTGCCGTGACACTGTGTACACTTTTTTACTACGAAGCTTCTGCTTGATGTATGGCCACACGTTTTCGACTGGCCCTGCATCGGGCGATTGGGAGGACCAATCTAGTGTTGCGATACCGGATTGCCGTTTCCACTAGCCACACGTTTAACCTAATGCAGATGACAAATATACTTACGCGAATGTAGAAGAACAAAACTTGTCTGTATTCTTGGTAACAACAGCCAAACTTACCTGAAAAAAAAAAAAGTTATATTAAAAAGTATTCGAAATACATAACGATTGTGGAGATTAGGGCTATTGTCAGGTTAGCCTGCAACTTCCCGATGTATTATCCGACTAGTTACAGAATGGAGAAAAACACTGCTCGGAAAAACAAAATTAATACCAACTTCAAAAAATAACCGGACAAGTGCAAGTTGCACTTGCGTTCCGTATCGTGATTACCTTAAAAATAAACATTTTTTTTTTGGACTTCACAAAACACACTCCAAATGAGTTTTCAACAAAATTTGTTTTCGATATCCGTTGGAATTTTTCGTATAATCATATTCTAGTCAAAATATGTCCTTAAAAAAAACGCAAAAAAATAGCATTTTCTCAGCAGTTTTTTTACTAATTCCATTTTTGGACTTTGTATCCATGAAGACTTTTCATCAGAATGGCGTGAAGCATAACATACTACATTTCCAGCCGATTTGACCGGGAACCAATTTCCGTAAGATTAGTGCGGGGTTCTTTTCATTTTTTTTATGTACCAGATAAATTATCAAAATTAATGCACTCGTGATAATTTTCGTTCAATCTACACCTTGTGGAGAGTACTTTTTGAGATAAGAGGAGAAGGCAGCGATTTTTGGAATTTTTTTTAAAAATAATACAAAGAAAAGTGTGCGCAAGTACTACATCATATATATTTTTGAAAAATACGAGTGGTCTCGTTCTTACTTGACAGACTGTAAACGTGAAGGAATGGCACCTAAAAAAGAATTTGCAATTCTTAAAATAAACACTTCCTTATTGTCTACCTTCATAATAACAAAGTAAGGAAGTGAACATAACTTCGTTTTTTTTTTCTTGGATCATAATGTAATACGCAGTATAATCCTTTCTAAAAAAATAAAATCTTTGCATTCATTTACCCGAACACAGTAACTTAAGAACTTTTAAAAAAACACATCTGTCATTTAGGATGACAAAAATTATTAAGTTGCTACAATTATAAAATTTAAACTTTCATAGTATGTGGCAGCATCGCATTAAAAAAAAAAAACGAAAGAAAGTTTTGTTAGATTAGTGTGCATCTTTTGTAAATTTAAGAGATTTTTTTTAATTTAGCACACGATTCGCCGATCTCTGTGGAACGGAAATGGTTACCATCCCGGTATTTGATGAGTCAATACCAAAAGTTTCTAAATTAAAGTCATATCTATATATATATATCTAATATAAGTGCATTTTCTTAGTACCGTGTATACATAAGTGGAAAAAAAAATAGGTCGTACCATAATAGCGAAAAAAAATAACAAACCTCTCAAATATGCTTTCTTATAACTTAGGTAATAAAGGAGATTGTTATCCTTAATACAGGGATTTTTATTTTGTTCTAAGACTGCGCAAGTTTCAAACGGTGGGTTTCGATTAGATTTTATTGCTATCATTTAAATTACATCATTCATTGTAGTAAACAGAGGAATAATTCCATTATTTTACAGCTGCGCAAGCTTCAAGTAACGATAACAACAGAGTCTTTATATTTAATTTTGCGCATGCTTAAAATAAAGATAACGACAAAGGCGTGCCAAACTAAGCGCTGCAAAATCCCTCTATTAAATACGAGTAATAACAACATAGGATCCTTTCGTCAACCGTGACATATGAGGGTCAAATAAACCAGACCTGGTAATTCAAATAGTAGATACTACAGTATTATCAATATATTTTATAAAACAAAGTCCCCCGCCGCATCGGCCTGTCTGTCTATATGTGGATAATGGATAGAGTGTTTCACGAGGAATGTTTGGGTATATAATTTGTGGATATTTTGTCTAAGTCAGCTGAGCTATGATAATGAATGTAGAAGTTGTAAAAAAAATCAATCAGACAGACTGCGTAAATGGTTAGAGACACGAGCAAACAATGTAGGGCAATATTGTTCGCCTCAAAAAGTTCTTTAAAAAAGTCGGCGACAGCATATGCCTATATACAAAGGTTAATTAACCCAAATTATCGAAGTAAAGATATTAAAACTAGATGTGTTAAAATACTTCAACTAAAGAGAGTAATTTAGGTAAGAAAATATAAATCCTTATCAAATTAAACGCGTTCTCTGCTTTGTGCATTTAACGAAGATAAAAGCTGTCTTTAAATCGTAACATTTGGATAAATAGTTTAGATTTTACGAGGGTTTTTCTTAACTCGCGCTGTGTTCTGCCACAAAATCCCATGTATTTTCTCATGGGCCTCAAATCTGCATTTCTTGTGCCATTTTTAGACTTACTACAGTATATGTGCGCATGCTTCGGGGTGAGACAGTGTTGCCAACTCTACGTGAAGTAGTATTTTTTTTCGGCTGAAGATGTCCAACGTCGTCGACGTATGCTGGTTGTAGGTCAAACGGGAGCTAATGAAAATAGCGATGAGGAGTTAGTTGAGCAAAAGGTCCCTATTATGGTGACGAAGAATATGGTAGACTCGGTTAAAAAGAATTAATTATGACGATAAGGTTTATTGTCTTGGTTATTTGAGTGTGTATGGGGGTAGGTTAGACGTGAAAAAGGACTTAATGAAGTTAGCAGTTTTTTTTTATAAAAAGTTTGTCAAAACGGCATCAGAAGAGGATTAGTGGTTGTTTTTTTTTTGATAGAAAAAAGGTTGTTAAGAGGACATTAGAAGAGGGTTGACGTGTGTGTAGATGTGAAAAAGGCGCTAATGAAGTTAATGGGGTAAAAGTTTATGAAAAAGCTTAATATGAGGTGTTAATGAAGTTAGTGGGGTTGTTTTCTTTCGATAAAAAGTTTATGAAAAAGCCTAATATGAGGTGTTTTTTGTCAAGAAGTTGTGAAATAGGCCTAATATGGGTTGTGTTTCGTTAAAAAGTAGTTGGAAAAGGCCTTATATGAGAGTTGAAGGGGATAACGGTCGTCTGACCAAAGTCTGTATCTATTTTTTTTTGTTAAAAAGATGTTGAAAAAGGAACAGACTGTGGAGCTAACCAACCGACTTACCGTTTCAATTAAAACTGCTCCTGTTTCTTATAAAACTGTGTTTCTTGTTGACGATCAATAAAGCTGAGGGAGAAACATTAAACGTAGCTGGTTTAGACCTTACTGTTCAATTTTGCCCATGACCAGTTATACGTGGCCCTGTCACGTGAAATATCCAAACATAATCTGTTTGTTCTGGAACCCGGGGAAGATACACTTAATGTGGTGTAAAAAGAAATATTTCAAACTCTCTTAAAAATATATTTTAGACATGCTATTTTTGTCTACACTAAATTATAACGAACAGTTAAACAGTAGTGGGTCGCTACGATGTTAATAAAATTAAATTTTTTATAGATTACATGATAAAATTATTCCAAACATTGTTTTTAAATTATGTTGTAAATTACATTTTTAAACACTAACTCTTCAATCTCAATTTCCAAAAAATATATAGTTAATTTTTTAAAAAAATTAACTAAGGTTTAAATATCACAAAATAGCCAGGGACAGTCCAAAAATAATATAATTTACGGTGTCTGCATTACAACGCAATTTTACGTGAATTTTTATGCTGAGTACCAACATTACCCACTTTCCAGAAAATAAAAATACTTCCAATTTTTAATATTGTTAAGTGCTACTATAAGCCCTGTAAAATTACATAAAATTTTCCCTGAAACAGCCGCTATTATCTACTTCATTTTCTCATCCACTTTTTCCCCCTTTATCCACTTGAACCAGGACTTAAAAATTAAAAGGCAACATTTTTCTTGGTCTCCCACTTATACCTCTCATTTTTCGACCGGTTTCACTTTTTAAATTATGAAAGCATTTTCGCAAAACGCAACATTATCGACATAAAATATTTAGTTATTTTCTACTCCTTTTAGAAAAAATGCTTAGAAAAAAGTAGTATGACCATCTACAAGGCGTCCATTAACAACGTTTAATTGTAACATATTTACAGTAAAAAAACAAATTGATATATTTTTTTTTTATGGGTCTAGTACACGTGCTGCAGGGAAGTCCCTAAAGCGTTCCAGGAGCGGCACAAGTGCGGAAAAAGCGATTCACGTTGTTCTTGAATCGCTGTAAATTGTACTCGGTGGGAAACACAGCGCTGGGCAAATTTGTTCCAAAGGGATGACGTTCTCCATATAAAAGATTGCTTGAAAAGCGTTGTACGCAGAGTAACAAGCTGAACCTCATACGGATGCGAGGCACCAGCGCGACGTGTATTTCTAACATGCACCGCTTTGGGAGGAATTAAGCGGACTACATCCTTCGGACACTTTCCATGAAAATACTTGTAGAACAGACTCAAGTCGCCAACCGTTCTTCGATGTTCCAGCGAATCAAGGCCGCCGGTCAATTCCGGGTCCCCAATCAGACGGACCGCTCTTCTCTGAACAGAATCCAACAAATGCAGTGCATGTTTGGGAGCGGAGCCCCAAACGTGGGAGCAGTATTCCATAGTTGGTCGAATTTGGGCTTTGTAAAGAATTAACAGTTGCTGTGGGGTGTAAAGCTTTCTGGTTCTAAATAATATTCCCAACTTTTGAGAAGCTCTCCTTGCTATGCTTGCAACATGTTCATGCCAAGACATATTTGCTCCCAAACTAACGCCCAACAAATTAAGCGACGATGCTAGGGGAATGGAGTGCCCCGACATAACTATGTCGGGTTCAGCAACGTTAACTTTTTAGAAAAAACTGCCGCTTGGGTTTTTGTAGCGTTAAATTCCACTTGGATCAAAGCAATATTCATACTTAGAATCCATTTAATCCCATTCTACCAATTTAGGTGATAGTTTAAAGCTCACGATATTAGATGGCGTCACTTTTTTGACCAACTGAAGTGTCTAGTATAAGTCAGTGTTAAGAGGGTCAACCCCTGCTTGAGCACCTTTCACATGAAAAAACACAAATAAAGTAACAAAACGCTCAATGATCTTTGATACGCAATTTGTGAAATTAAACTTGTATTGATATTATAATTAAAATCATGTCCCTATCTCTCGGAAAGTCTCGGGACTTTTCACCCCATGTAGTATATAGGTTACGGTAAATGTGATTAATCCGGTGATTATGTATAAATACCGGTGATTATTAATAATCACCACTAAACTTGGTAAATGTGATAAATTATTGAATATTTATCAAATTTGCCGGTTATTTTATAAAATCCCCAAAATTACGTTCAGTTTGCGCAGCGCATGGCTTCTGTCATGACGTATGTCATTGCTAAGCAACGCGGGTTCGTAGACTGTTCGTTATTGGCGGTCTTTTTCGCTATTCTCTCGTATTTTAAAAAATACGGAATAATGGCCTATATGCTTGAGCGTTTTAATTCCAAGTTAATGTTATGAACACTAAGAAAGCAAACGGCGGTTTTCTGACGAAAGAAAGGTATGACGTTTTATTAATAAAAGTGAATAATAGTAAAAACAAAAGTAGTGGGAAAAACCCGGAAGAGAATTAAAGACTAAAAGGATACGACGCGACGTAATGAAAGTAGACAATCTTGAAAAGCTTATCCTTCCCGTAAGTAAAGACAGCTCCGATGTTAGATTTTACGTATACTTTAAAGAAATTTTTACCATAATTCATGAGGCACATTTATCGATAGGCCATGGTGGTAGAAACAGAATGTTAAAAGAACTTCAAAAAAAAATATTACTACCGAAGCAGAACCACTTATCCGATTTACGTACTTTTTTTTTTAAAACATACATATGTTTTCTGGCCAGGTTGTAGGCTATATTTTATTACGATAGGTAGCATAAGGAATGAGCAGTGACGATAATAGTGAATGAAGTCGGAAAAAAGTTAGCCGCTAGCGCGTTCCCTTGCAATACACAGCCATTAAATATGGAACAATATTATGTAGCAGATAATATCTATAATCTATAATACATATAAAATGCAATGTCTCTCTGTCTGTCTGTCTGTCCATTAGTGCGTTTATCACGTGAGAACCACTTACTCGATTTACGTGTCTTTCTTTAAATTCATACATATATTCTTCGGTCAGGTTATATAATAACAATAATCTATATCTATAATATATATAAAATGCAACGTCTCTCTTTCTGTCTGTCTGTCCGTTAGTGCGCTTATCCCGCGAGAAATACTTATCTGATTTACGTTATTTTTTAAATTCATACATATGTTCTCTGACCAGGTTATAGATATATATTTTATTACATCTATAATATATATATATATATATATATATATATATATATATATATATATATATATATATATATAATGCAACGTATCTCTGTCTGTCTGTGGATGCACTTATCACTGGAGAACCACTTATCCGATTTACGTACTTTTTTTTTAAAACATACATATGTTCTCTGGCCAAGTTATAGGATATATTTTATTGCGATAGCAATAAAATATATACATAAAGAATAAGCAGTGACGATAATAGTGAATCAAGTCGGAAAAAAAAAAAAAGGTTACCGTTAGCAATACACTGCCTAAACCATTAAATATGGAACAATATCATGTTGCAAAGAATATAATATATATATAAAATGTAACGTCTCTCTGTGTGTCGACCGTTAGTGTGCTTATCACTTGAGAACCACTTATCTGATTTGCGTGTTTTTTATAAATTTATACATATGTTCTATATAATTCGATATAAGCCTAGATAATGGGAGATAAGGTGAGATAATGGGAGATAAGTATAAATAATGGGAGATAATGAGAATTAACGGGAGATAAGCAGAGATAAGTCTAGATAATGGGAGTTATGGTGAGATAATGGGAGATAAGGAGAAATAATGGCAGATAAGGAGAAATATTGCGAGATAAGTCGAGATAAACCTAGATAATAGGAGATAAGGTGAGATAATGGGAGATAAGGAGAAATAATGGGAGCTAAGGAGAAATAATGGGAGATGAGCAGAGATAAGAAATTATGTAGAGATAATGGGAGATAAGGAAACATAATGGGAGTTAAGGGGAAATAATGACAGATATTTTATTATGTTAGGTAACATAAGGAATAAGCAGTGACGACAGTAGTAAATCAAGTTCACGCGAGCGGAGCCGCGGGCACGGCTAGTATATTATATAACTTATGCTGCTATCTAATATATCTGTTCTAAGATAACTAATGAAAGTAAAGTACAAAAGGGCCACTTTCATTTAATTTTTTTAAATTGAAATATTATTGTAAGTTTTAATAGCCATCATGACGTTCTTCTAATTCTTAACAACAAAATTTTTAGTGTTATTTGAAAATATTCATTTTTTGGAATTAAGACCTCGTTTACGCCACAAAATAATCCGAATTTATTATACTCCCCATTACGAGTTGGTGATTTTATAAACTAACCGGTAAATTTGATAAATATTCAATAATTTATCAAATTTAGTGGTGATTATGAATAATCACCGGTAATTATACATAATCACCAGTTTATTACATTTACCGTAACATATACATTGCCTAGAAGTAACTTCTTCTCAAAAATAATCAATTTAACGACTTGAGCTACCCCTAAATAACTTGAGTATAAACGTCACCGTAAACAGTAAAACGATCAAGGTCGTCGCTTATCGTTTCGTTAGCTTCATACAATTTCACAGAATTATTCTCATAAATCTCCAAATTTTTTACTTATTGTCTTAATTCTAACACTACACTCTGCTTGATTTCTAGTCCCCCTCGTTTGCAATCGACAAAATAATTAAATAGATCGAGACACCACCGTAATAATGCTCGTTGAATGAGATAACCATTGCCGGGCGTTCGATTTGCATGCTCACACTTCGCGATCCGAAACTCAACTTCCCTAAGGGGTAGAAAGGCATAAGGAGTAAGTAAGTAAGATAAACGTAACCAGTCTTAAAAAGAAGTCCTCGTTCATACATTAATGCATTGATTAATAACGAAAACCTCAAAATGTATCAAAAACTCTCCAAAATGAAACTCCGTATTCAGTATGCTAGATACACGGTTCAAAACTTAATTTAGTAAGGCCGATTACGTTGTCAAAGCAAAAAAGTTCTGGTGCTCTCTCGAAAAAACTTCCAAGACTACAAGTAATTGAGTTAAAAAGCGTTTTTGTATCAGGTATATAAAGAGCTCTTTTGATGAAGTTGGGAGTTAGCTATATAGGCCGGGCATGTTAATTTACTTAATTAATATCGTGACGTTCATAATAATTATTTTTTTCCACGAAAGTGTAAGATAGCGGCAGGAGAAGTTGCAAATAAAAAAAAACTTGTGTTGTCTGTGAAGTTTTAATTAATTTTTACTAAAATAAGTTCTCTTGACGGAAATTAGTTTTCGGCTTTTCACAAAATTTGTTGTAATCATTTATTTAAGGACGTTCCCAAGGAGCAGTAGTGCTCAACTTTTACAGTAAGATCTCTCCTATGTAAGCTACCTTGCGTACAATAAAAATCGTTCAGGTACAATGCGCTTCCATATGCGCAGAAATACAAAAATAATCCCAATGCGTCGTTTTTTCGGATCTGGCAACGTTACATTCTTAATCTGATCGAGACACGAGTTGTTTATGTTGGGTTTTAATGTTCTGGAGTATTTTTCGAGGTTACGTTTATATTGGAGATTTTTAATAGTTCATAAATAATGACATCGCGATTAAAGCATGGGAGATTTATTTAAAAAAAAAACTGATAAAAAAATAAATATAGTATTAGCAAGTTTGTTTGATGCAAAAAAAAACAGGAAATTCAAACAACAATCAATGAAATAGTTCAAACTAAATATCCTGATAAGAATAGTATAGTTTCATTGAGAGAGTTAGCTAGAAATCTTACATATGACAGTCTTCTCCCCACCCATCAATCTGGTTTTCGGGAGGCCCATAGCACCACTTCCGCGTTATTAAATCTCACTGACAACATAGCCAGACCTCTCGATAAAAATGAAGTTATTATCTCGGTCTCTCTTGATTATTCCAAGGCATCTGACGTCCTGGATCACGAATTGCTTTTGCAAAGCTAAAGTATCTGGGATTTGATGCAAGCAAGGAGGGCTTCTCAAAAGTTGGGAATATTATTTAGAACCAGAAAGCTTTACACCCCACAACAACTGTCAATTCTTTACAAAGCCCAAATTCGACCAACTATGGAATACTGTTCCCACGTTTGGGGCTCCGCTCCCAAACATACACTGCATTTGTTGGATTCTGTTCAGAGAAGAGCGGTCCGTCTGATTGGGGACCCGGAGTTGACCGGCGGCCTTGATTCGTTGGAACATCGGTTGGCGACTTGAGTGTGTTCTACAAGTATTGTCATGGAAAGTGTTCGAAGGAAGTCGCCCGCTTAATTCCTCCCAAAGCGGTGCATGTTAGAAATACACGTCGCGCTGGTGCTTCACATCCGTATGAGGTTCAGCTTGTTACTCCGCGTACAACGCTTTTCAAGCAGTCTTTTATATGGAATAATTTTTGCCCAGCGCTGTGTTTCCAACCGAGTACAATTTACAGCGATTCAAGAACAACGTGAATCGCTTTTTCCGCACACATGCCGCTCCTGGAGCGCTTTAGGGACTTTCCTGCAGCACGTGTGCTAGACCTATAAAATATATATATATATATATATATATATATATATATATATATATATATATATATATATATATAATATATATATACAGTCGACACTGTTTATAGTAAAAAACTCTTTATAGTGCAATTTTTTCAAGACCTAGAATATCTTACATACATAGCAATATATACGGATTTTCTCTTTATATAGTGAAAAACTCTCTATTGTGAAATTTCGGTCAACATTTTGGTCTTTCACTATATAGAGTGTCGACTGTAATATATATATATATATATATATATATATATATATATATATATATATATATATATATATATACACATATACATATATATATATATATATATATATATATATATATATATATATATATATATACATATACATATATATATATATATATATATATATATATATATATATATATATATATATATATATATATATATAGTGTTACCTTTGTTTTGATTTTGTGGATACCGAATTAAAGACCTATTTTATTTAAATCTGACATGCACCTACTGCAGAAGTCTTTTAGATATGGAAAAAATTGAGTGATTCAAAAGGAAAGGGCTTTAGTCAAAGTTCAAAATAAAATGTGACAACTGTACTAACTGTAATTTAGTAAATACTGGAATGATAACAGACTAAGTCTCTGGTATTAATTAATATGTTACTTATTTATGTTGAATACTAATAACATTTGATTTGTTACAAATATTTACTTTCTATTTACGATAACCCATATTTTTTCTTTATCGTGAGCTACACGCATTTATTAAAATCAGCTGTGCGTTGACGGTATTTCAAACTTCCCGCGCAGTGCGACGCTGCCAAGTTGCGAACTTTTATTTATCAAGTCACTTTCAACATTTTTTATAAAAAAAATGAATATCGCTAGCTATAATTTTCTTTACAGAAAAATATTTGTTTTATTTTTAATTAATGATTCTAAATTTTTCAAAACAAACGTAAGAAAATTAGCCATTACTGTATAATAAAACATCCGCTTCAACACAGATCGGGGTAGGGTTTGTATGTTAAAAATGCAAATTTTAATAGCGAATATTTACAAATTTAGTGCCGTAAGGAGTATTGAAATTTTTTCTACGTATAAAGGACACTAATAAATATGTATATTCAAATTTTCTAGATAATCCTAAGAAAATTTATTTTCTTGGGAACGTCGTAAATGGGTAAGGCTATTTCAGGTCCCAGGAAAAAAAGCTAATTTTAGGAATTTTTTTCAAGAGTATATTAAAAGCAGTCAAAAATTTATATAAGGTACTTTATTAAACACATATTTAAATATACAAAAATATTTTTTTTTTTAATCTTTTTAATTCAAAATGGCTGCTTTAGAATCCAAGATAACAAGGCACCTTTTATGCAAAGCCTGAAACGGGAGAAGCGATTGCCCCCGTACATTTTAACTTAGAACAACAAACCAAAAAATTTTCATTAATATACAGTACCGCCCAAAAGTCTTTGGACACACTTCAGAAAAACGAAATTCTTTTATTATACCACTTATTTGTTTATTAAATGTACTCACTCATATGTATATTACAATTAGAAACAAATATTGGCAAGACATATTTACATAATTTGAGCATTATTTTTCAAAAAATTTTGGTAATTTTCAACTCCTGAAAATATCCCCCCTTTGCTTTGATGACTGCTGCACATAATTTTGGCATTCTTTGCATCAATTTCATCAAGGTATCGGGGGGAATTTTATTTCAGCAACTTGTAAATACTCACACAATTGACTTTTTTCGCACATTCCTATCCAATTTGTCCCACAATAATTCGATAGGATTCTAATCGGGAGAGTGCGCCGGCCAAATTATGAGTTTTAAATCACCGTCTCTTTTCTTCTTCAGAATGGAATCCTGACACAATTTGCATTTCTGTTTTGGATCGTTATGCTGCTGAAATATGAACCCGCGCCCGATAAGTCTTGCACCAGAAGGGAACCTATGATGTGGCAAAATTCGGTGATACCAATACCGATCCATAATACCATCAATTGTGACCAAATTTTCTATCCTTTTACCAGCGAAACAACCCCACATCATTATTCCCCACCCCCGTGTTTTATGGTAGGCATTATTCTCTGTAATAACATTCTTTCTCCCTTTAATCGCCGGGCAAATTGTCTCTGTTTACCGCCAAAGAGTGCAGACTTGGATTCGCCCGTAGAAAGTACTTTTTTCCATTGTTCTACGGGCTAATCCTTAAGCCGTGTGGCCACTACCAAGTTTTCTTGCGGAAATTGCTTCCAGAAGTGACTTCCAGAAGTTTTTGTCGTGTAAACACGTATTAGAAGTCGACTTCCAGAAGTCACGGCTTGCAGAAGTTACTTGCAGCAATTATGTGGAAACACGTGTTTGTTGCTTGCTGGAAGTAACTTGAACGACTTACTGTAACTGCAAGTGTTTCGAAGACTTGCAGAAGAAGAAGTCGGGTATACGTCGGGTAAATGGTTTGTGGTATTCTCTTCTGTTTTCAGTTTTGTCTTGTGTTTTTTTTTGAGTTCTTTTCCAAATTTATAAAAATGGACAAAAATAAATTCGTTTGGAGTAGTGAAAAAACACATTTGGTAATTGAAAAAAACAAGAAAGTTATCCTGAATTATGGGACACGTCCTCAAAAGACTATAGGAATAAAATTAAAAAAACAAAACGCTTTAAAGGCAATAGCCAATGATATAGACGCGCCCGAAGAAGAGGTCAAAAGGAAATTGCACAACCTCCGAACGCAGTTTGGTCAAGAAGTAAACAAAGAAAGGAAAAAAAAAAGTGGCCAAAGTGCTGAAGATGTATGTGTTAGCAAGTGGGAGTTTTATAATGACATGAAATACATGACGTCATCTCATGTACCCAAAGAAACTGAGGATAATTTGGTAAGAATAACAAAATACACCTTATATATAACCGTTTTAATTTTTATTTGATTATATGTTCCATTATATTATATATTCACTTGTACATACTTATTATATATGCCTATATTGCCGCTCCACTTCTCCTTCTGATGAAATAAAATATTCAGCAAATTCGCTACGAACATTTTTCGGTTCTTGTGCTTGACTGCGTGAATTATGTGGTTCAAGTGATAACATGTTCCCTTCTGGTATCCCTTCTGTACGGCACTCCTTGATTATCGGATACAGGAGAATCAGATGTCATAGACGACGTATATTGAGAATTGCGACTTAACAGACAGTTATGCAGAGCGCAACTGGCCTTAACAATTTTTCTTGTTTTTTCTGGACTTAAAAGAATGGGCTTACGTAAAATTCGAAAACGAGCTGCAATTTGTCCAAAAAAATTTTCAACCACATTTCTGGCCCTAGAAAGCCGATAATTGAAAACACGATTTTGCACTGGCTGGCTCTTGAAAGGGAATGGTTTCATAATATACTTCTTAAGAGCAAATACGTCATCTGCAACAATAACGTATGGAGTTGGAATAGTTCTACCAGGAAGTGACCGTGGAGATGGCAAATGCAATGTATTTTGTTTAAGGCATTTCGATAATTCACAATTGTTATATACTCCCCCGTCCGAAATTCTACCATTACACCCCCACATCAAAGTAAATTATCTCATAATTAGGTCCAATCAACGCCAACAGTACAATGCTATGTGTGCCTTTATATTTGAAGTAAACACTGCCTTCTTTCTTTGGTGCCTGTATCACCACATGTTTCCCGTCCATAGCAGCTAGGCAATTGGGAAAATTCCATTTAATGTGAAATCCGTTGGAATATTGAAGCCAATCTTCTTCCGTTGATGGAACCTAAAAAAAAAGCGGTTTAATTCTTAATAAACGCTTTTGTGTTCTTAATTTCTTTTTAGGAGCTTTCAATTACATTGGACAATGATGCAAATATCACCGATCACTCCGAAAAAGTCCAATCAGTACCACGGAAACGACCAAAAAAAACCAATTCAGAAAAAGACGAACATGACGTCGTACTGGAAAATGCTCTGCAAATAATGCAAAAACCGTCTGATGAATACCAAATATTTGGTGACTTTGTCGCCTCAGAACTTCGAGGTTTGAGAAAAGATGGGAGCAAGCGTAAACTTAAAAGATTAATTCAGCAGGCTATTCTAAAAGTGACGGACGAAGATGATGAAGCCAACTCGGACACGCAACTACTTAGTTCACATACAACTGGGCTTGAAAGCTTCACTCAATCATCAATAATACTGCCTTGCAATACATCTACGCAATTATTTATATGTTCGGACAACGCACAAGGTATTTTTGGAAAATGTTTTTTATATTAATTATTAATATTTACCTTCAAATATTTTAATTTTAGACATTGGTCCAGAGCCTCGCAACATTCCAACACAATCCTTGCGATCGTACATACAGGGATTCGAAACAGATACATAAGCGAATGAAAGGAATCGCCTACAAAATAAACATACTCATAATTTGCATTTCATTTGAAATACTTATGAAAATAAAATGAATTAAAAATATTTTTCTTGTTTTTTATGAATAAAATGATTTAAAAAATATTTTTCTTGTTTTTTTCTTACCTGTTGCCAAAAATCGAAGAGTAACTAAAAGCCGGTCTGTGGGAGGTATAGCCAATCTCATTTTAGTATCCTGCTTTTGAATACTTGTTTGAATTAAAGATAAAATGTATTCAAAATCATCATTAGACATTCTCAGGAAATTTTTCAGCTGCATGGAATCTTCGGTCCTCAATTCTTCAAGTAATGTATTTTGGAAACTTAAATCTACGCGCCGCAGCACCCAATTTTTCACCCAAACACTTCTTTTTGTTTCTTTTTTTTTAATTTCTTGTTTCTTTTTAATTAAATATGCTGCGATGGCAGCTGCCAATCTTATTTTGCCACAAGACATTTTTTATACTGTCATTCGTAAAAAAAAGCAAACTCTACTGCAAGCTGTACTCACATTGTGTGGAAACACGTCTGCAATTTTTTGCAGCAAGTTCGTCGTAATAACTTCTACAAACTACTTCTGGAAGCAGACTTCCGCAAGTTTCGGTTTGAGTGGAAACACTTCAGCAAATACTTGCAGAAGTTCTTCCGCAAGTGACTTGCTAGTGGACACACGGCTTTATGCTCTCGAGCCCATTGCAATTTTTTTAACTTGTTTTGCCTCCGTCAAAGTGGCCAGATCATTTGCGCACTAGAAGCAAATTACGGTGGATAATTAACAGCGATTCGTCAAAAAACGGAAATAGGCAAGTCATTATATTTTGACAAAATATAATAATTTGAGAGTACAATATTTACTTACCTTGTAGCTCCAGCGAAACGCGAGCATAAAATTCTATGCACACTTTAGCAATTTAGTCAATACTATGACAAGGAACTGACCAAAAGTGGGCCATTTGAAGCCTCGATTTTCTTGTAGAAACAATTACAGGGTCACATTCCAAACAGATAACAATCCTAAACACACCTTCCTATCGTTCCTGTACTTTGAATAGATAATATTTTGAGTAAGGAAAGGAAAAAAGTTAACAAAATCTTGATTAAGTCAACACAATTTCTTGATTTGAATCTCACTAAATTATTTGGAGACAAATTAGATAAACATGTCCGAAAAATAATTCAAACAAATGAAAATCAATTGTGGGAGTGTTTACGATTTTGTTGGAATAAAATCTCCCCAGATACCTTGATGAAATTGATGCAAAGAATGTCGAAATTATGGACAGCAGTCATCAAGGTAAGGGCAAGATATTTCAAAGGGTCGAAAATTAACAACATTTTTACAAAACAACCTTCAAATTAATTAAATATGTCTTGCAAATATTTGTTTTTAATTATCATATACATATGAGTACATTTAATAAACATGTAAGTTAAATAATATAAGAATTTCGTTTTTCTGAAGGATGTCCAAAGATTTTTGAGTCGTACTGTATGTCAAAAACTAGTGAATAACGTACGGATTTTGCAATACGTTATAAACTTTCTTTTTTATGAACAATTTTTCGTGGAATTTCTGGGTGAAAAATGAACATTTTTTCTCAAATGTACACAATTTTTCGAAAAAACGATATTTCCAAATTTCTGTACGGTATCCCCTAGTTTTTGACATACGAGGCTGGTTTGAAAAGTCCGTGCAAAAATAAAAACTACTTATGTGTTTGGGGTAAACCTCTTTATTTTTCGACATAGTCTCCTTTTAGGCTTATACACTTCGTCCAACGATGTTCTAGTTTGTTGATCCCTTCCGAATAATAGGATTTGTCCAAGTCTGCAAAATATCCATTAGTGTCTGCAATCACCTCCTCGTTTGAATAAAAACTTTGTCCCGCCAGCCATTTCTTCAAATTGGGGAACAAATAGTAGTCCGAGGGAGCCAAGTCTGGAGAATAGGGCGGATGTGAAACGAGTTGGAATCCTATTTCCATTAATTTTGCGACCATAACTGCTGAGGTGTGTGCTGGTGCGTTGTCGTGATGGAAAAGGACTTTCTTGTGGGCCAATCGCGGGCGTTTTTCGTGCAGCTCGGTTTTCAAACGGTCCAATAACGATGAATAATATTCACCTGTAATAGTTTTACCCTTTTCCAGATAGTCGATGAGGATTATCCCTTGCGAATCCCAAAAGACAGTCGCCATAACCTTTCCGGCCGAAGGAACGGTCTTCGCCTTTTTTGGTGCAGATTCCCCCTTGGTAACCCATTGTTTAGATTGTTGTTTGGTCTTAGGAGTATAGTAATGTATCCATGTTTCATCCGCAGTGACGAAACGACGCTTAAGTCCTCCGGATTCTTCTGGAACAGCTGCAAACCATCCTTGCAACACTTCACACGATTCTGTTTTTGGTCAAGCGTGAGTAATCGCGGCACCCATCTTGCAGATAGCTTTCTCATGTCCAAATGTTTATGCAAAATATTATGTACCCGTTCAGTCGAGATGCCCACAGCACTAGCAATCTCACGCACCTTAACTCTTCTGTCATCCATCACCATATCATGGATTTGATCAATGATTTCTGGAGTCGTAACCTCCACAGGCCGTCCAGAACGTTCAGCGTCACTTGTGCCCATATGGCCAGTCCGAAAATTTTGAAACCACTTATAAACTGTTCTAATCGAAGGTGCAGAGTCACCATAATGTTTATCAAGCTTCTCTTTAGTCTCCTGAGGCGTTTTGCCTTTCATAAAGTAATGTTTAATCACCACATGAAATTCTTTTTCGTCCATTTCTTGAAAATCACTCGACTTCCTTGATTCACATGAATGCCAAACACAAAGAAATAGACCAATATGGCTGAAACTTGGTGTGCGTTCATTCAAGAGATGCTACTAACTAAACATGACCTCGATACGCGCCGGTGGTGCCATCTCTCGGACTTTGCACGGACTTTTCAAACCAGCCTCGTATACTAATAAAAACTTTATGGTTTTTAGTGTCCCGTACGGAACATTTATAAGATCACTTCGGTGTCTGTCCGTGGGTCTGTCCGTCTGTCTGCCTGTAGTACCAGATTTTCTCCGAAACTATTTGACAATGAAAGTTGAAATTTGGTACTAATATAGGAATTGAGGACCTTATCCGAGTCGTGCAGTTTTGAAAGTTAAATACTGATTTAGGGGTGAAATCGAAGGTAAAAAAATTTTTTTTACCAGGTCATAGAGTGGGGTGTCAGATAATAAACATTTTTATTTTAAAAGCAATCAACGTACGGAACATTAATTGTGCAAGTCCAACTGCACTTGACTGGTTATTTGTTTTAGGTTGAAATCTACTGGAGCAACCGATTTACCTGTTTCAAGCCTCGTATAAAGGCCTTATCGTCTTGAATTCTCAAGCGGCTATTTGGAATTAAAAAGGTAAAAAAAAATATTTCTGTACACTTAAGTTATTTGTTTAATAAAATAGCTCAAATAAATTTTTGACTGCTTTTATAATACTCTTGAAAAAAGTTCCCGAAATTAGCCTTTTTTCCTGGGACCTGGAGTGGTCTTATCCCTTAACTGTAAGAACCCTAAAAAGGACAGATAACTTGATACATTCGCATGAGCCTTCCCCACCGCTTTGATCCTTATATTTTGATCTATAAATATTATTATTTCCATTCATAGTCGGATGTAAGTTTCCCCAAGTTGTCTCCAATGAGCTCTGCAGGAACATGTCGTTCCTTACGATGGGTTTGTTGGTGATAGCTTCGTACTAATGCACGACAATGCGAGGCCACATGCTGCTGCAGCGGTGCGGCAATACCTAGCGGAAGTGAGAATACCCACATTAGACTGGCCTGTGCGGAGTCCTGAACTCAATCCAATCGAGCACATGTGGGATGAGCTTAACAGAAGGGCTCGAGCCAGAAATCCAGCCCCTGCATCGCTGACAGACTTGCGATGGCGGAAGAGTGGGGGGGAGAATCTCACAGACAGGGGTGGAAAAGTTAACCCGCTCCATAAAAAACCGGCTGGAAGCTGTAACAAGGGCTGGGGGGGTGGAGGGAATGCAAAATAATGGTCTTGGTTTGTATTAATAAATTTAATAGTTAAACTTAAAATATGTTTACTTTTTCCTTTCTCTTACCCCTATTTTCAATCCTTGTATCCCCTTTCAGTCATTCTAATCAGTAAAAAGCATGAGGTATGCTATGGAATTTGGTATTATTAGAACGAGAATAGACTGGGCTTTCAAATGATATTAAAATCCGTAAAAATATATGAACACTAAATTCTAAGATCCGGGTTAAATCAAGCCAAATAGTTTGAGTCCATTTTTTTGCTCACCAGTGTATATCTGCGTGCACAATCTTAAAACTTTAATTTATCCTGATTTGTACAATACAATCAACTGACCCGTATTTTATTGATTCCGTTAATTAGACTACATAAAAGAAAAGTATTTTTCCTTACTTAAGTAATTCTAAAACATAAGTTTTAAGTGATATTTGACTCAAGAAGATACCCATTTTCATATATTTTCATAACGTCCTGTACACCCCTTATTCCACTGACTAAACAAAACTATTTTTTCAAAAGCTGGCACATCCTCTGTGAAAACCTCTTTAAACTAATCCGTTCCTCCTTTAACAGAGTTACTTCTGCTTTATGCTCAGCAGTTCAAACTATTAATATTTACAATTCGGCTAGATTTATTTGAGTTTTAACCGAAACGCATACATTTCGAAACTTATTATAGTGTTTGAAGGCTACAGAACACAATGAGTGTTGTAATATTCATACCCTATTATAACTTTACCGATTTTAGTTTGAAAGTGTGTATGTCTTGTGGTATCTGATATTGACTGAAAGTTTTGTGTTTCATGTATGGAAAGTTTCCACTTTGATGCAAATTGATGTGTCTATATATATATATATATATATATATATATATATATATATATATATATATATATATATATATATATATATATATATATACTAGCCGAGCCCGCGGCTCCGCTCGCGTGCACTTGATTCACCACTATCGTCACTGCTTATTCTTTATGTTACCCAACGTAATAAAATATCTCCCATTATTTCTCCTTATCTCCCAATATTTCTCCTTATTTCCCATTATCTCTACATAATTTCCATTATCTAGGCTTATCTCTGCTCATCTCCCATTATTTCTCCTTATCTCCCATTATTTCTCCTTATCTCCCATTATTTCTCCTTATCTCCCATTATCTCACCTTATTTCCCATTATCTAGGCTTATCTCGACTTATCTCCCATTATTTCTCCTTATCTCCCATTATCTCACCATAACTCCCATTACCTAGACTTATCTCTGCTTATCTCCCATTATCTCACCTTATCTTCCATTATCGAGGCTTATCTCGACTTATCTCCCATTATTTCTCCTTATCTCACCTAATCTCCCATTATCTAGGCTTATATAGAATTATATAGAACATATGTATAAATTTATAAGAACACGTAAATCGGATAAGTGGTTCTCGAGTGATAAGCGCACTAACGGACAGACAGAGAGACGTTGCATTTTATATATATATTGTATTCTTTGCTACATGATATTGTTCCATATTTAATGCTTTAGGGAGTGTATTGCAAGAGAACGCGCTAGCGGCAAACTTTTCTCCGACCTAATTCACTATTATCGTCACTGCTTATTCCTTATGTCACCTAATAAAATATATCCTATAACCTGGCCAGAGAATATACGTATGTTTAGAAAAAAAGCACGTAAATCGGATAAGTGGTTCTCCAGTGATAAACACACTAACGGACGGACAGACAGACAGACAGACAGAGAGACATTGCATTTTATATATATTATAGATATTCTCTGCTACATAATATTGTTCCATATTTAATGGTTTGGACTCTGTATTGGAAGAGAACGCGCTAGCGGCAAACTTTGTCCGACTTCATTTACTATTATTGTCACTGCTCATTCCTTATGCTACCTATCGTAATAAAATATAGCCTATAACCTGGCCGGAGAACATATGTATGTTTAAAAAAAAAAAGCGATGATAAGCGCACTAACGGACAGACAGACAGACAGAGATAGATTGCATTTTATATATATTATAGATGTAATAAAATATATACCTATAACCTGGTCAGAGAACATATGTATGAATTTAAAAAATCACGTAAATCGGATAAGTGGTTCTCGAGGGATAAGCGCATTAACGGACAGATAGACAGACAGACAAACATTGCATTTTATATATATTATAGATATAGATTATTATTATTATTATATAACCTGGCCAAAGAATATATGTATGAATTTAAAAAAAGACAGGTAAATCGGATAAGTGGTTTCCGCGTGATAAACGCACTAATAGACAGACAGAGAGACATTGTATTTTATATATATTATAGATTATAAAAAAGGTGATTCATTTAGAGGTACTTTTTGTGATGGGGATGTAATTGCAGATTGCGCATGCGTCGTGTCAACTGAAGTGGCATTCCTGTTCAGTAGTGTTTGACAATTCATAATGGAAAGACTTAGCCCGGCACAGCGTCTACAAATTGTTCAACTTTATTACGAAAATGGGCGTTCTACGAGGAATGTGTATCGGGCGCTTAGAGCAACTTATGGTCCACATAATCGGCCTACCGAACGCACAATTCGCTCTACCATCAATAAGTTTGAGACCCAATTTTCATTATTGGATAATGCTCGACTGAATAGACCACATCCAGTACGTAGTGAAGAAAATATAGGGGCGGTAGCGGAGAGTGTACGCGAAGACCGTGAAGTGTCGATTCGTCGCCGTTCTCAACAGCTTGGCCTGTCATATTCAACAACTTGGCGTATTTTACGTAAGGATCTTTCTTGAAAAGCATACAAAATTCAACTAGTGCAACAACTGAAGCCGACCGACCTTCCGAATCGTTTCCGTTTTAGTCGTTGGGCTCTTGACAAGCTTGCAGAAGATCCACTGTTTTCGAGAAAAATTTTGTTCACCGATGAGGCCCATTTTTGGCTTAATGGGTTCGTGAATAAACAAAATGCCCGTATTTGGGGTGATGAACAACCTGAAGAGGTTCAAGAGCTGCCATTAAATCCAGAAAAAACAACTGTTTGGTGTGGTTTATGGGCCGGTGGAATAATCGGTCCATATTTCTTCAAAACAGAGGCCGGCTGGAATGTTACTGTGAATGGTGACCGTTATCGTGCCATGATAACAGACTATTTGATGCCAGAAATTGAAGCCCGTGGTCTCGACGAAATTCGGTTCTAACAAGATGGCGCCACTTGCCATACAGCTCGTGAAACCATGGCTTTACTGCGAGAGCAATTCGGCGAACAGATCATTTCACGCTTTGGACCAGGGAATTGGCCGGCTAGATCATGTGACATCACACCTCTTGACTTTTTCCTTTGGGGCTATGTAAAGTCCAAAGTCTACATGGAGTCATTGGCCAAATGCCACTCGAAATACTCACACGCGTCATTGAAAATTGGAACTTCAGAATGGACGTTGTTAACCGTAGTCGCGGACAACATTTGAAAGAAATTATCTTTAAGAAATAATTGTAAAGAATGGTTCTTTTATATGATAATAAAGATTATAAAATAAAATTGTTTTTATTCATTTTTTTTTATTTAAAAAAAAGTACCTCTACATTACAGATATTCTTTGCTACATAATATTATTCCATATTTAATGGTTTAGGCTGTGTATTGCAAAGGCACTCGCTAGCGGCAAACTTATTTCCGACATCATTCACTATTTTATGTCACTGCTCATTCCTTATGCTACCTATCGTAATAAAATATAGCCTATAACCTGGCCAGAGAACATATGTATGTTTTTAAAAAAAAAAGTACGTAAATCGGATAAGTGGTTCTTCAGTGATAGGAGCACTAACAGACAGACAGACAGACAGAGAGACGTTACATTTTATATATATATTATTATATATATATATATATATATATATATATATATATATATATATATATATATATATATATATACATATTTATATACAAATTTAAATTAGAGAATTACAGACTCAGCCTATTATTGGTACTATACAAAATCCTCACTAGAATCATAATATATAGATTAATAAACAAAATAGACAGTGAACTAGTGAGATTTAGACCGAGACACAGACTTTGGACCATCTTCAAACAATTAGATTATTAATGGAAAAAGCAAATAAAGAGAAGGTCACCTTGGGAACAGCAATGGTTGACTACGAAAAAGCATTTGATTCGGTAGAGATATGGGCAGTCCTTAACGCCTTAAGTAACTGCAGAGTCGACGAAAGATACACAACTCTTCTTAAATACATGTATAAAAATGCCACATAACAAATAATGCTTGAAGAAAAAAACAAATAAAATCAAAATTAAAAGAGGAATTAGACAAGGCGACTCGATATCCCCAAAGCTGTTCACATTGACTCTAGAAGATATGTTCAAATCGCTAAAGTGAGAAAATAAAGGTTCGCAGATGATGTCACTCTGATCGCTAACACAAAAGAAGAATTAGAAGAAATGTTGATGGAATTAAATAACAAGTCTCGGGAAACTGGTCTAAAATTAAACTTCACCAAAACCAAATATTTAAACAACGAAAGCTAAGATAACAGCCAGGAAGTATTAATAGAAGGTGAACGAATAGGAAAGGTACAAACAATGATATATTTAGGACAAAAAAATGAAAATATCGAAAAATAATTAAAACGCTGACTTGGATAGAACAGTCTCGTTGGCTTGGTCTGCATTCGGAAGGTTACAATCTACATTTAACTTGGTAAGGTCATCCAGTGGGGTGTCAAATGAAACTTGTGAAAACATAACTTAAAAAATATATACGATGTAATACTCGTGTAAACTTTTCTTTATAGTATTTTTAAAAAAAAAATCGGCCCCCCCCCTAACACCTAAAATCGCTCCATCCCCCCCCACCCTATCTCTAATGAAAAAATTTCCAAAAAAATTCTGGAATATTTTCTCCATAAAGTTTAGATTGAGTGAAAATTATATAGTGCACGAGTAAATTATCGTTTGATAAAATTCAAGATGGCGGATGTTTTTCGCGCCTTTTTGGACGCCGAGGAAATTCATCCTGGTATAAAAAACAAACAACTGTTTGACTTGACAATATGGTGGAGATTTTTTTTATTAGCGTAGACAGTCGTGAGGTTAATTTAATCGGGACTAAGACCTACGAATCGAAAGTATATATCAATAGGTATTCGGTGCTATCAGTAATATACAGTAATAATAAACATTAAGCCAATCACAGATAAAATAAATTTCCATGATGACTGGTGGCCAACGGATACGTATCGAGACAAAATAATTTTACTTTATTTGTATACATTTAGGTAGTAAATGTTTATTTTAAACTTTTACTACAAAGATGTCTCGTTTTTTATATATTCTTGGTAATTCTTATATTGAAGATAAATGTGTGACTGAACTTCATAAAATAGTGCAGTAACCACGGTATGGAACACTAATTGGGTTTTTGAATAAAAAATAATTCTCGATTTTTTCACTTTATTTTAAAACTTTTTAAAAAAATTTTTACAATTAATCTATAATATATATAAAATGCAACGTCTCTCTGTCTGTCTGTCTGTCTGTCCGTTAGTGCGCTTATCACTGGAAAACCACTTATCCGATTTACTTACTTTTTTTTTTAAAACATACATATGTTCTCTGGCCAGGTTATAGGCTATATTTTATTACGATAGGTAGCATAAGGAATAAGCAGTGACGATAATTGTGAATGAAGTCGGAAAAAAGTTTGCCACTAGCCACCTTGCAAAACACAGATTAAACCATTAAATATAGAACAATATTATGTAGCAGAGAATATCTACAATCTATAATCTATAATATATATAAAATGCAATGTCTCTTTGTCTGTTTGTCTGTCCATTAGTGCGTTTATCAGGCGAGAACCACTTATCCGATTTACGTGTCTTTTTTTAAATTCATACATATATTCTTTGGCCATGTATATATATATATATATATATATATATATATATATATATATTGCAACGTCTCTCTGTCTGTCTGTCTGTCCGTTAGTGCGCTTATCCCTCGAGAACCACTTATCCGATTTACGGGATTTTTTAAATTCATACATATGTTCTCTGACCAGGTTATAGATATATATTTTATTACATCTATAATATATATAAAATGTAACGTATCTCTGTCTGTCTGTCCGTTAGTGCGCTTATCACTCGAGAACCACTTATCCGATTTACGTGTTTTTTTTTTTAATTCATACATTTGTTCTCTGGCCAGGTTATCTATAATCTTCTATCTATAATATATATAAAATGCAACGTCTCTCTGCCTGTCTGTCTGCCTGTCTCTCTGCCTGTCTGTCTGTCCGTCCGTTAGTGCGCTTATCACTGGAGAACCACTTATCCGACTTACGTGCTTTTTTTTTAAATATAAATATTTTCTCTGGCCAGGTTATAGAATATATTTTATTGCGTTAGGTAACATAAAGAATAAGCAGTGACGATAATAGTGAATCAAGTCGGAAAAAGGTTACCGTTAACGCGTTGCAATACACTGCCTTAACCTTTAAATATGAAACAATATCATGTTGCAAAGAATATAATATATATAAAATGCAACGTCTCTCTGTCTGTCCGTCACTTGAGAAACCGCTTATCCGATTTACGTGTTTTTATAAATTTATACATATGTTTTATATAATTCGATATAAGCCTAGATAATGGAAGATAAGGTGAGATAATGGGAAATATGTATAAATAATGGGAGATAAGCAGAGATAAGATAATCGGAGTTATGGTGAGATAATGGGAGATAAGGAGAAATAATGGGAGATAAGGAGAAATATTGCGAGATAAATCGAGATAAACCTAGATAATGGGAGATAAGGTGAGATAATGGGAGATAAGGAGAAATAATGGGAGATAAGGAGAAATATTGCGAGATAAATCGAGATAAAATAGATAATGGAAGATAAGGTGAGATAATGGGAAATATGTATAAATAATGGGAGATAAGCAGAGATAAGATAATCGGAGTTATGGTGAGATAATGGGAGATAAGGAGAAATAAGGGGAGATAAGGAGAAATATTGAGAGATAAGTCGAGATAAGCCTAGATAATGGGAGATAAGGTGAGATAATGGGAGATAAGGAGAAATAATGGGAGATAAGGAGAAATAATGGGAGATAAGGAGAAATAATGGGAGATGAGAGAGATAAGCCTAGATAATGGAAATTATGTAGAGATAATAATATATATAGAATGCAACGTCTCTCTGTCTGTGTCGTTATGTGGTTATAAGCCTAGATAATGGGAGATAAGGTGAGATAATGGGAGATAAGTATAAATAATGGAAGATAAGCAGAGATAAGATAATCGGAGTTATGGTGAGATAATGGGAGATAAGGAGAAATAACGGGAGATAAGCAGATATGAGATATTGGGAGTTATGGTGAGATAATGGGAGATAAGGAGAAATAATGGGAGATAAGGAGAAATGATTGGAGATAAGGATAAATAATACGAGATGAGCAGAAATAAGCCTAGATAATGGAAATTATGTAGAGATAATGGGAGATAAGAAGAAATAATGGAAGATAAGGGGAAATAATGGCAGATATTTTATTACGTTAGGTGACGTGACATAAGGAATAAGCAGTGACGATATTAGTGAATCAAGTCCACGCGCACGGAGCCGCGGGCACGGCTATTTATAAATAAATTAAAATTTATGACGTCACAAACATAGCAGCCATTATTGGCTGCCATGTTCGTGACGCCATTATGCTAGTGTTTTCACGTAACTACTTTCGACAGCTTCTATCTGTGTATATACTGTCAAAATTATTGAAGTTTAATGCAATAAAAATTAGGGTACAGAAAGGCCAGTTCTCAAAATATACCTGCTGTGGATATTTTTATGTTCACAGATTTTCTCAAAAATGACGTTCAGTTCAATTCAGCTGAAGGTTATGTTCAATTTAAACGCAAAAATGGTATTTGCACGGTGAAAAAATGTGTAGGTCCAGAACATAGAGTTCAAAATTAAGCTTATGCAGTTACCTTAAGTGATCTTCACAATAGAAAAAATTTTATGTTGTTTTAGAATTAATACGTCGTGCTGCTTGGAACCATTGATTTCGACGTTTAACATCTTGTGGCACATTTAAAAACATTTTTTCGGGAGTCGTTTTTGTAGTATTCGTACAAAATGGTACGATACAAGCACGATAACTTTTTAGATTAGATATTTTCAATAAATTTATCAATACATTGATGATAATAACAAGAATAAATTGATTAAAAACTAAAACACTTGTGTCAGTTGTCTGTGATATTGACGAGAAATAAACATTACGACGCCACGCGCGCTCGGGTTTTTTCGGGAACTGTCAGCTCGTCATTGGTACTAAGTTTAAAAATTGATTTTCAATTTGATACTTTTAAATTATAACGAAAAAAAAAAAAATTTGCTATAGAATTTATATGATCTTTTCATTTATGACAAACTTTTTTTTTCAAAACCCCAATTGTACAAATTCGACTTCGGCTTTGCAGGTTTTTTTTACTGATACAGCCTTGGCCAAAAGTATTAGGCACCCTACAATTTACTTCATTTCTTGTGTTTCAGGGTAAAAAATTAAATTCGTATGTTTTGTAAAATCGTATATCGAGGTAAAATTATGAAATAAATTAATATGTGGTGTCTCCGCCCTTAGTTTTAATTACAGTAGCAATTCTTTGGGGCATGCTGCATACAAGCCTAGTACATTCAGTTGTACTTATGGCATCCCACTCATGCATTAAAGTGTTTTTTAGCGCTGCTTTTGATGTTATGCTATGCTCCCGTATCTTGCGCTTCAAAATGCCCCAAAGCTGCTCGATAGGGTTTAGATCTGGAGACTGCGCCGGCCAATCCAACAAGACAATGTTATTGTCTCTAAACCAGCGCATCGCAGCCGCTGATTTATGACAAGGTGCATTATTATTTTGCTGGAATTTGATGTCGTCTAAATTAGTGTCGCCAAAAATGCGCGTTAGCGAAGGTATCAATACAGTTTCTAGTACATTTATGTACTTTTGGCTAAGTTGGGAATGTGGAATCTTTGGCACAATGATACTACTCAGTATATATCACCACTACACCAAACACTTTATTTTTGCACTCGACGCGCGTTTCGCTAACCATGTTAGCTTCATCAGGAGCGATGATTGACTAAAGCTGAACTACCAAATCTACCCTATTTATACTTAGCCTAACCCTTGAATTACTCAAGCGGAACTAATGACATAGACAAGGCTATCAGTTCCGGTCAAGTAACCAGTAGAGGGGACTATAAGGAATAGGCCCTCTGTCTTTGTTTAAACTACTTTTACATTTTATGATTTCCATACTTTCGTATGCGTTCAACAATCTCCTATCAGATACATTTTTTATTAATCTTAGATTATCTAATGTTACAGTATGATCAGCTTCAAGAGCATGTTCGGCAATGCTAGACTTTTCTGTTCTGTTGTATTTTAAGTGTGCTAAATGTTCTTTAAATCGTGTTCTAATTGACCTTTTAGTTTGCCCAACATACTTTTTGTCACAATCATTACAACTAATTTCATAAATTCCACTTTTCTCACAATTAGGAATCTTATCTTTGGGATTTCCTAAGATATTCCTCAGATTGTCTGATGACTTATAGACTAAGGTGAGGCCTACCTTATTAAATACCTTATTGAGTCCCTTGCTATATTTCGGATTATATGGTATGGAGACATACTTGGTGTTATTTTCTTCGCGTGTAAAAAAGGTGGAATTCTGAATATTAAACCTAAACTTATGCCTATTTATTAGCTTATTTACTAAGTCATCGTCATAACCATTAACTCTAGTTATATTTCTAATACGATTCCTTTCTTTATTAAAGTTTACTCTATTCAGAGGGAAAGTGACCAAACGATGAACTAAAAAATGTAATGAGGCTAATTTATGTTGTTTGCAATGAAATGAATCATTAGGAATATATCTATCTGTTACTGTGTCCTTTCTATAGATATCAAATTCTAATCTATTATTATTTTTAATAATTAAAATATCTAGAAAAGGCAATTCTCCTTTGTTCTCAACTTCGTAAGTGAATTTAATGGAATCATACCGGCTATTTAATTTGGAAACAAAATCATCAATATTTGCTTTCTTTGTATCAAAAATCGCGAAAATATCATCCACATACCTATACCATACCCTTGGGAAATATTCGAATCCTTGACTGGCTTCGATTTCAAACTTACTCATGAATAAATTGGCTATGAAAGGTGACAAGCAATTACCCATAGCTGTTCCTTCTTTCTGAACATAAAAAATTGATTGTTATATTGGAAATAATTTTGTTCCATACAGAGTTTAGACAATATTAAGTATTCACGAATAATTTCGTCTTCAAAGTCATTCATTCTAAGTAATTCTTCGAGATATTGTAAAGTTTGTGGAATTGGCACACTTGGGAACAAAGAACTAACATCAAAAGAAATTAAGACTTCACCTTCATTAAGAACTAGATTTTTTGTTTTATTAATGAATTCTAACGAATTCTTCACTGCGAAAGTATTTAATGGTAACTTCTCAAGTTCTTTTGATAACCATTTGGATATTAAATATGTGGGTGATCCGACCGATGAAACAATGGGTCGCATTGCTTTTCCAGGTTTGTGAATTTTGGGTAAGCAATACAATTTTGGTATGGTCGGATTACTCACATTTAATTTAAATTTTAGCGAATCGGAGACAAGGTTCTTACATTTTTTTAAAGAATTTTTAACCTCTGATATCATTCTCGGTAATGGATTTCTTATTACCTTTTCATAAGGGCCAGATTCGATAAGATTATCTACGCGTTCAAAGTAATCTTTCTTATCCAATATAACAATCTTATTTCCTTTATCCGCTTTTAAGTAGAAGACATCTTTCTTTTTTCAATCCTTTAACTACTTTTATGTTTTTTCGTGAATTAGAGTTTGTGTTGTTAACTATGTTTTTCAATATTTGATTGCGACATGCTTCCCTAACAAATGATTTAATATTTTCTGGAAGTGTACTAATGGAACTTTCAATGTGAGCAACTATTTCTGATAAATTATCTCTAGGAGGGGGTACTGCAAAGTTAAGACCTTTGTTTAGGGTATGATTCCATTAAATTCACTTACGAAGTTGAGAACAAAGGAGAATTGCCTTTTCTAGATATTTTAATTATTAAAAATAATAATAGATTAGAATTTGATATCTATAGAAAGGACACAGTAACAGATAGATATATTCCTAATGATTCATTTCATTGCAAACAACATAAATTAGCCTCATTACATTTTTTAGTTCATCGTTTGGTCACTTTCCCTCTGAATAGAGTAAACTTTAATAAAGAAAGGAATCGTATTAGAAATATAACTAGAGTTAATGGTTATGACGATGACTTAGTAAATAAGCTAATAAATAGGCATAAGTTTAGGTTTAATATTCAGAATTCCACCTTTTTTACACGCGAAGAAAATAACACCAAGTATGTCTCCATACCATATAATCCGAAATATAGCAAGGGACTCAATAAGGTATTTAATAAGGTAGGCCTCACCTTAGTCTATAAGTCATCAGACAATCTGAGGAATATCTTAGGAAATCCCAAAGATAAGATTCCTAATTGTGAGAAAAGTGGAATTTATGAAATTAGTTGTAATGATTGTGACAAAAAGTATGTTGGGCAAACTAAAAGGTCAATTAGAACACGATTTAAAGAACATTTAGCACACTTAAAATACAACAGAACAGAAAAGTCTAGCATTGCCGAACATGCTCTTGAAGCTGATCATACTGTAACATTAGATAATCTAAGATTAATAAAAAATGTATTTGATAGGAGATTGTTGAACGCATACGAAAGTATGGAAATCATAAAATGTAAAAGTAGTTTAAACAAAGACAGAGGGCCTATTCCTTATAGTCCCCTCTACTGGTTACTTGACCGGAACTGATAGCCTTGCCTATGTCATTAGTTCCGCTTGAGTAATTCAAGGGTTAGGCTAAGTATAAATAGGGTAGATTTGGTAGTTTAGCTTTAGTCAATCATCGCTCCTGATGAAGCTAACATGGTTAGCGAAACGCGCGTCGAGTGCGAAAATAAAGTGTTTGGTGTAGTGGTGATATATACTGAGTAGTACTTTTGGCTGTTCATGCGGCCTTCACAAACGAACATTTCGCCGACACCTTTAGCAGCCATGCAGCCCCAGATCATGATGCTGCCTCCTCCGTGTTTTACAGTAGGTACCACGCAATCTGGATGGTATTCCTCGCTGACACGCTGCCTCACGAATGTCACACCTGACGTTCCGAATAGCTCTAAGAATAGAAAAAATACTCAATTAAAAAATTAGTTATAATTTTGACTAAAACGGATTAAGTCAAGAATTGTATGTAGTTATTTGTTAAAACAAATCATATAAAAACTTACCTCAAAGTTGGATTCGTCGGACCATACAACATTAGACCAATCTTCTTCGTTAAAATGTTGGTGCTTCAAAGCCCACTCTAAGCGTTTCTTCCTATTGGTGTCTGAAAGCCAAGGCTTCTTTCTAGCTTTGCACCCTCTTAATTCAGCTTCTGCCAGTCTTCTCCTTGCCGTTCGAGAACTAATCGGCATCCCAATCTCTTCCGACAGAGTTGCAGCGAGCTCAGATGATGTTTTTTTTCGATTTTTAATAGATTCGTGGATGAGTTCTGTCTTGTCGCTCATTAGTCTTACGTTTTCTGCCCGTTCTCATTTTGTTGGCATGGGAGCCAGTCTCAACAAACCTTTTAATAGCACCTTGCACTGCGCACCGAGAACATTTCACGAACTTGGCTATTTCTACTTGGGGCTTGCCTTGTTCATGTAGGGTTTGAATTTTAATTCGTTTTTCAAGCTCACTTTTCTTAGGCATTTCTCAAATATAAGAATGTCTAGTTCACAAATAAAACACGCACGGAAGCTTCTTGACACTACAAGTAGTAAAAAGAGACTGATAAAACATTAAAAATATTTTTCAAAAAACCTCATTATCGCAATTTTGTGGGCCAGGTGTTTTATGGACCTGTAAAAGAGATTGTCTATTGTTTAAGTTAGCTTTTGACAACGCCGCCTATAGTATTGTTAAAACAATTAGTCTTTTTTTTTAAATATTTTATGAGTATGTTTATTAGAGGTGCCTAATACTTTTGGCCAAGGTTGTATAAGTACTTTTTTTCACATTTTCTCTCCGAGCCAGTTTATTACATGCTTTCAGTACTTTCGCATAATCTTACGAGCTGCAACATTGAGACGGTTTTTTTTCTTTAATTCACGTCATTCCCAAAAGTACAAGTACGTTCATAAAGGACCTTTTAAATTCACACGCCCGTTCCTTCGGGAAATACCATGATAGCTCGAAAATCAAATTGCGCTTTTCGGTCCCCAGTTTCGGCAAATTTGATAAGAGCCAATATTCTAAGTGCAATGCACCTCGTCGCGTTGAATCGCCTTCTACGTCCTTAAGGCCCGTTCACAATAGTTGCACTTACTTTGATGACCGGCTTTTAGAGCTGCTTACATATCTAATAGGAGCTTTTTAAACCACAAATTGCGCAAAATTTATGTAAATTGCTGCTAGATTTAAACTTTTTCGTATTTGAAATTACCGTACGTGTGCTCTCTTCAATATTTCCTAATCTACATATTTTTGACAAAAGTAGTGACTACATATACAGGATATTCTTTAAGTTGAGAGATTATTTGCGGTTGGTGGTCTAAAAATAACCCAACATAATCTCCCTTAAGACTACTTATTCTATCGCTTTATCTAGCGCCACTATCTCGCCTCTGTACTAATTTTTGTAAGACCTACAAAATATTCCTCAACAGTTGCAATCACCTTTTGATTCGACGAAATTCCTCGCCGAGTGGAATTTTGGAAAAAGATGAAAATCAGAAGGAGCTAAATCTGGAGAATGTGGATAAAGATGAAGAATCATTCTTCCAAAATTTTCTTCCAATCGGCATATGTTGATTCCTCTATGTTTCAGAACAACCCTCCTGATAACTACTCACATCTCTCTCTCATCTCTAACTGTTAACACCATAGAGGAAAGGGATATGATCAGTGTCTTAAACAAACTTAAACCTAAGTCGACCGCTGGAACCGATGGTCTACCAGCTTTTTTTACTCGGGATTGCGCAGCTGTGTTGTCCAAGCCTCTAACGTTTCTTTTCAATCTGTGTTTAAAATCATCGTCCTTTCCACAAATCTGGAAGAAGTCTAAAATATGTCCCGTATTCAAAAAGGGTGATAAGAGCCTCATTGAAAATTACAGACCTGTGGTAATATTGAACAACTTTTCAAAGGTTTTCGAAATTGTGCTGTATGACATTATAATTAATCATGTTAAACTTTTCATAACTGAAAGCCAACATGGATTCTTTCCAGGGCGTTCAACCATTACCAATTTAGTTACAATTACTCAATTTATTTCGGAAAGTATGGACAATGGAGGATAAGTCGACATAGGTTATTCAGACTTCTCAAAGGTTCTTAACCAGCTTGATCATAGTATTCTGCTTGAAAAACTCTCAAACTGTAGAGATAATGGCAATTTATCAAACCAGCTGAAATCTTATTTAATTGGTCGTCAACTGATAGTAAATTATCGTGGTTTCGAGTCGGTCATTATTAATGCTACCTGTGGTGTTCCTCAAGGGTCTATCCTAGGACCGTTATTATTTAACATATTTTTAAATGACATCACCAGTGGCCTTACCTCGTCCTCTTTGCTTTATGCTGACGATTTGAAAACATACCGACGCATAGATTCTCTCCATGATTGTAACTCTTCAGGATGATCTAAATACTTTAAATGGTTGGTGTATTCGTAATAACTTATATCTAAACACAAAGAAATGTTTTTCTATGTCATTCACTCTAAAGCAATTACCAGTAAATTTTTTATATAATTTAAACCATAATGATCTTGAAAAAAATGTTATCGTTTCAAAGATCTTGGTATAACGTTCATCTTATAAGTGCATGGGTTTCATCATGAGGAATTCTTGAAACCCTTATCACTTTATTCAATGCTTTGGTTCGTTCTAAACTGGAATATGGTGCAGTTATTTGGTACCCAACATATGAGATCCACAATAATCACATTGAAAAAATCTAACGAAGATTGGTGAATTTCTCTGGTTTAAATTAGATGGTATTTATCCACCATTGGGTTTCCCTAATGATGTTCTATTGAGAAGATTCAGTATTGTTAGCCTTTCTCGGCGAAGAGAATATGCTACAACCTTGTTTTTATATAAAATCTTGAACAACAAAATTGAATACCCTTGCACCCTCTCAAGTATCAGGTTGTGTGAGCTACATCAACACGCTCGCATAAGCCATTCCCTTTTCTACATGCCTGTTCCAAGAACAAACTTGTTGATGTACTCGCCGCTATACGTTATGTGCATGAATTATGAAAGGATCAAACATATAGTTGGTACTTTCTGTTGCAGTTTAACATCTTTACGAAGGTCATGTTTAACTGTGGATTAGGTCTCTCTTTTTTTTGTTTTTCTTTAGCTTGTAGTGAAGTTACTAGAATTATTAAAATACTAATTTAATAGATATTTATCTATTTGTATTTGTCATATTTGAATGTTTCTATCCTATAATTGGATTATTCTGTAGGATAGTGGTATTAAATAAATAAATAAAAACTCCAAACATAGATCTTCACAGATTGCTTCACGGTGCACTAAAACCAATCGCTTAGTGGAGAGAGCCAGAGAGAGAGAAAAAACTTAGTCTACGAGGCTGGTTTGAAAAGTCCGTGCAAAGTCCGAGAGATGGCACCACCGGCGTGTATCGAGGTCATGTTTAGTTAGTAGCATCTCTTGAATGAACGCACACCAAGTTTCAGCCATATTGGTCTATTTCTTTGTGTTTGGCATTCGTGTGAATCAAGGAAGTCGAGTGATTTTCAAGAAATGGACGAAAAAGAATTTCGTGTGGTGATTAAACATTACTTTATGAAAGGCAAAACGCCTCAGGAGACTAAAGAGAAGCTTGATAAACATTATGGTGACTCTGCACCTTCAATTAGAACAGTTTATAAGTGGTTTCAAAATTTTCGGACTGGCCATATGGGAACAAGTGACGCTGAACGTTCTGGACGGCCTGTGGAGGTTACGACTCCAGAAATCATTGATCAAATCCATGATATGGTGATGGATGACAGAAGAGTTAAGGTGCGTGAGATTGCTAGTGCTGTGGGCATCTCGACTGAACGGGTACATAATATTTTGCATAAACATTTGGACATGAGAAAGCTATCCGCAAGATGGGTGACGCGATTGCTCACGCTTGACCAAAAACGGAATCGTGTGAAGTGTTGCAAGGATGGTTTGCAGCTGTTCCAGAAGAATCCGGAGGACTTTAAGCGTCGTTTCGTCACTGTGGATGAAACATGGATACATTACTATACTCCTGAGACCAAACAACAATCTAAACAATGGGTTACCAAGGGGGAATCTGCACCAAAAAAGGCGAAGACCGTTCCTTCGGCCGGAAAGGTTATGGCGACTGTCTTTTGGGATTCGCAAGGGATAATCCTCATCGACTAGGTGGAAAAGAGTAAAACTATTACAGGTGAATATTATTCATCGTTATTGGACCGTTTGAAAACCGAGCTGCAAGAAAAAACGCCCGCGATTGGCCCACAAGAAAATCCTTTTCCATCACGACAACGCACCAGCACACACCTCAGCAGTTGTGGTCGCAAAATTAATGGAAATAGGATTCCAACTCGTTTCACATCCCCCCTATTCTCCAGACTTGGCTCCCTTGGACTACTATTTGTTCCCCAATTTGAAGAAATGGCTGGCGGGACAAAGATTTTATTCAAACGAGGAGGTGATTGCAGACACTAATGGATATTTTGCAGACTTGGACAAATCCTATTATTCGGAAGGGATCAACAAACTAGAACATCGTTGGACGAAGTGTATAAGCCTAAAAGGAGACTATGTCGAAAAATAAAAAGGTTTACCCCAAACACATAAGTAGTTTTTATTTTTGCACGGACTTTTCAAACCAGCCTCGTATTGTGACGCGTCGGCATCTAAAGGCCATTTGGCGTCTTTCATTGAGTTTGTATGGTATTGAGTTAAAGTTGAATAGATGCAAGCCTGAGTAATTTATTTATGGGTGAGTAATGCCTCTATACAATTTGTGGGCTTAGAATTAATGTAGCAACATAGTGAGTAATGGTAATAAGTATTTGTGACTAGGAAGATGGATGTGGTTTTAAAAATGTTAGGGAAGTTATATTCTATTGTACAAACCAATGTCCTGTAAGTTTGGTGATATTCCGTATTTTGTTCACAGTCAGGACACGGTTGCATGCTCTGTCATAAAATGCCCATGGGTAATTTTAGTGTGGCCCAATCATAATCTGTTGTATATAGTGCTATAATGTCTGGATAGATGAAGTGGGTTATTTTGGTAGAAAGATGGTTTTGTCTCATACAGTTTATTAGTGTCTGGTGATTTCCCATTCTGTCTGAACTATGCTTTTAATGGTATTGTATATTAGTGATTTTAGGTCTTTCGATATGTAGTTGTAATTTGATAGAGTTCCCATATTTGTTGCAATAGATACCGACGTGGCTTGGTATCGATATGAATGATAGACTATGATCAGAGTTATTCAGGTTTGTAGTAAGGTGTTTTATATTTTGAATTAGGGGGTGGTTACTGATACAACATCTAAATAACGAAAAAATCTTCTGCACGAACACCTTTTTTAAAAAATCACCGGAAAGAAGATGGACATGGTTCAGTCCTGATTGACGAACAAAAAACGAAATCGATTACGTGCTTTCTACCCACAAGGAGATAATTACAAACCTCTCAGTCCACACAAGTAGCGATCACAGGCTAATAAGAACAACAATTTCCATCAAAACAAAAATTAAAAGCAGAAAGATGTTCCAAAATAAAATTGCCAATACATCATCGACGCTAGAAAGATATAAATGTGAATATGAGAAGGTCATAAATTCCAACTTGTTAACTGCATTAGACAAAAAAAAAATATAAATCAACTATCAGACAAAATTGCAAAAGACATTTGTACAGCTGTCAAGATAACTTGAACCAGAAATAAAGAACAAAAATAACAAATTCATAAAAGAAATGATCAAGAAAAGAACAAAAATATGATCGAAACACAACAGAATACAAAAACCTAAATAAATTAATAAAAAAAAGACTAGAAACAACACTCGAAACTACAATACTAAAACAATACTAAAATTATCAAACAAAGCATAAAAGACAATAAGGGAATAAGAGTACTAAGAACTAAACTGAACAGGAGAAAAACTAAAATGATTTGTCTAAAGACAAGGGATGGCGATGAAATAAATGACAGATTAACAATAACACAAATGATCGAAGATTTTTATGGTGTTTTTTATTCCTTCAAAATACCTGAACCACACAGAACCCCTCAGAATATCAGGAATGGAAATTCGGAGGAAATACCTGAAATTATGGAAGAAGAAAACTTGATAGCTTCAGCGAAGATGAAAAAGGGCTGCTTACCCGACGAAGAAAGTCACAAAGGAAATGATTATGTTTGGAGGACCCTCTCTGCCAAGAGCAATTAAACAACTATTTGATCTGTGTATGGAAGAGGGACTGGTTCTAGATAAATGGAAAGAAAGTGAGGTAATATTGCTGTATAAGAAGGGCGGCAGAACAGACCAATTAGTCGTTATTATCCCATCTATATAAACTGTTCTCAAAAATAATCACAAGACTTACGAACAAACTAGACTTTTATCAGCCAGTAGAACAGGTTGGATTTAGGAAAGGGTTCAGTCCTATGGATCATATACAAACAATGAGAAACGTAATAGAGAAATATCAAGAATATAATATTCCATTGCATGTGGCTTTCGTTGACTTTCGAAAGGCTTTTGACACACTAGAATTATGGACTATCCTCAAGGGACTGGACGACGCAAGAGTCAATTCTCGATACAGCAACATAATAAAAGACATTTACAATCATACCTCAATGCACATAAGAATAGACGAAGACACCATAAAAGGCTAAACTCTTATAAAAAGAAGCGTTAGGCAGGGCGATACAGCGTCATAGAAACTGTTCGCATTCTCCTTGGAAATGTGGATGGAAGATTTCTGAATCATCTGCGGTTCGTCGATGACATAGTCTTGATAAGCCCAGATCCCGAGGAGTTGGAGCTCATGTTAAATAAATTAAATAAAGCCGCAAAGAAGGTAGGCCTTGAAATGAATACAGATAAAACACAAATTATGTCAAACAGAAATAAAAATTTTAAAATTAATAATAAGACATTAACCAATGTACAGGCATATGTATATTTGGGGCATTTTCTTAAACTAGGCAAAGCAAACCAACATGCGGAAATACACAGAATAACCCGATTGGGCTGGGCTGCGTTTGGCAAAATGTCATGGATCTTGAGAAACAAAGATATCCCAAATGTCTTAAAAAGAAAAGCATTTGAAAGTTGTATCCTGCCAATTTTAACATAGGGAATGGAAACAAGCATTTTAACGGAAGATAGTATCAGAAAGTTGAGAATAGCACAAGGTGGAATGGAACGAGCAATGCTGGGGTTGAGCATTAGAGACAGAATCAGAAACGTTGCCATAAGGTCCAGAACGGGGGTTACAGATGTCATAGAGAGCACAGCATCCCTCAAGTGGGAGTGGGTTGGACATGTGGCCAGAAAAAACCTAGACGAATGGCCCAAAAGAACATCTCATTGGAGGCAAAAAACATCCAGCAGAAGTGTTGGCAGACCGCAAAAACGTTGGTTGGATGATGTGAGAAAACATGCAGGCAGGCGATGATATGAAGTGACACGAGGACAGAAGAAGATGGAGGAACATAAAAGAGGCCTATGTTCAGCAATGGGCGCAGAGTGGGGGATGATGATGATGATGATATTGTGGAAGCCTTGAATTGATTTTAAAGAACTCATACAGTCTGATAAGATGATCCATTTGTTTAATTTTCGAGTTTTTACGTATAGAACCAATTTGTAGATGGTAAAGAGTTCTGCCGTGTGTGTATTACATATGTTATTTAGTTTGTATGTTCCGTTAAAGTTATTTGTCCAATAGGCAGTACCGGGCTCCTGTGTTAGTTTTTGACTCATCTGTATTATTTGAATATGATTTTTGTATTTGGTCTGGACAATTGTTTTAAATCAGTTTATTATTAGTTGATCATTTTGAGTGTTTTTGTCAAATCTACCCAGTTTGTAGTTTTAGGTAACGTAAAGGGAAAAGGTTGGATAGGGGGCATTGGAAAACCTTCGGGTAGTATCAGGTTATTGTATCTGGCTTATCGGCTTAGTGGTTGGTAGGTGGGGGGTTGTAAGGGTGTCAATAAAACCTAAAAAAAGAATTTCTTTTACCGGCTACGTTATAGGCGACGCGTTGTTACTTGACCGACTATACTGCATAGAATTACTTGCAATTCTACATAAACGTTTATGATAGATATACAAACTTAAAAAAAACCGTGTGTCACTTAGAGTTGAGGCTGAGAAGTTTTCAGACCACCACCTGGTTGTAATATGTAGTACAAACGGTTTTCAAGTTAACGAGCTGTATCAAATAATAGAAAAATTACGTGCGTCCATCCATTGGACAACAGACTGAATATACCTCAATAGAAAATAATATAGGAATGTAAATAAAAAACAAAGTTTCTCAATTGTAAACCTATTTGACCACCCTGTATACTTATTAAAACTCAACCATTGTCATGTTACAGATATTACTTTCGAATAAAACAAATCCGCGTTTTACCTGTTGTATTCATTAATATAAAATTTATATTTCTCCATTACGAAATGTATTAAATTTCGATCAATTTTTCGCGGGTGATTATTTAAATATGAAATTGCCCATGTACGTGTTATTTTCCATAATTAAAAACAAACAAAGCAGAGCAAATTATATAAATTATACAAATGGGACAGCGCAGGGATGTATTTACAGATCTTATTTTTTGTGGATATACAACATGTTTCTCAGAGAAATCTGCAAATCGCTTCAAGAGCAATTTTTAGTGTCCCATACGGAACCCTGATGGGATTATTTCGGTGTCCATCTCTCTATCTGTCTGACACTCGATTTTCTCTGAAATTATTTGACGCAGAAAGTTGGAATTTATCACAAATATAGGAATTGATGGCCCAATCACAGCAGTGTAGTTTTTAAAGTTAAATTTTGACTTAAGGGGTTAGTTTTGAGGGGTAGAATCGGAAGTGAAAAAACATTTTTGTGCAAGGTCGTCAAGTGGGGTGTCAAATAAAAGCTTGTGAAAACACGAGTTCAAAAATATATATGATGTAATACTAGCACAAACTTTTCTTAATATTATTTTTTAAAAAGTGACAAAAACCGCTGTCCCCCCAACCTATCTTTAAGAGTACTAATCAAAAAATTTCGAAAATCTTCTGGCATTTTCTCCATGAGGTGTACATCAAATGGAAATTATCAAAAGTGCATTACTTTTAATAATTTATCTGATATATGAAAAAAAAATTTGAGATGTGTTCTTCTTCTTCTTTATAAGCAACTGTTTCGCCACTGCAGGGCTTCTTCAAATTTCTTCCAATTATCTTTATTCTGTGCAAGATGGAGCCATCTACTGCTTGCTATCAACCTGATATCATCAGTCCCTCTTTTCACTGGTCCTCCGATACTTCGTCTGCTCTCCATATAAGTAATTTTCTTGTTCATCTACCATCATTCGTTCTAATCACATGCCACGCCCATTGCCACTTTAATTTTGCCACTCTTTCACTGACATCTGTAATTCTCGTTATCTGTTCCTTATCCAATCTAATCTTAGGTCCCAAGTATATATACTCTTCCGCTCTCTCGATCCCTTCCGTGCTGATCTTAATTTTTGTGTTTTGTGGGCTTAGAAGTTGATGTTCCTCTTGAACCCAACTTTCTGTGAAGCTTGATTAAGTTGTTCTATCATGATTTTGAGTTCTTCTAAATCTTCGCTAATCAGTACTATATCATCTGCGAATCGCAAGTGGTGTAAACATATGTGATCGATATTAATCCCCTTCTCTTCTCACTCAAAACTTCTAAATACATCCTCCCAGGCCAGAGTAAATAATTTTGGTGAAATTTTGCCGCCCTGCCTAACAGCTTTTTTGATCTTTATGGGTTCTGTTTTTTCAATCTTCATCTAATTTAACTGTTAATGTCGCGTTTTCATATATGAATTTTAGGAGTATATCTTGAGTCTATTCGGGCATGAGCTAAGAATTGCATAATTACCCAATGTTCCAGAGAGTCGAAAGCCTTCCCAGCATAGTCGACGATTTGATTCCGGTGTATAGTGGTGGGTCTATGTTTTATTCATTGTCACATATCGCATGAAAAAATCCTTTTTATTGCGCTTAAACAGGTCCAAACAGCACTCAGAATCATCAACACGTTGTTGTTTTTGATCCACTGTGAGCAAACGCGGTACCCATTTCGAACAGAGCTTTCTCATGCCCAAATATTCATGAAAAATATGTCCATCACGTTCTTTTGCCATCTTTAGGGTGTTAGTTATCTTACGCAATTTTACTTTACAGTCATCCATTTGGGGGTCCGGAGCGTTGAGCATCATTGTATCTGTACGACCGCGTTTAAATTCAGCACACCAGTAAATGATGAGTGATTTTCAGGAACAGAGTAACCCTAACACTTATCAAGCCATTGCTTTACTTGAACGGTAATTTTCGCCATCAAAGGACAGTGTTTAATCAAAACACGAAATTCGATTTTTTCCATTGTTTTGAAAATATCAGAAGTAGCGTCACTAAAGCCACTATAACTTGTAAAGTAATCGTTGAAATGTCATGAAATTTTGAAAACGTATCGTTTGAAAGTTGGTACTTCCTAACGATCATATGGATTTTTTGAAAAGGGCGAGATCTATGTCAGACAAAAAAATTTTCAGCCTACGTGTTATTTTGCCTCTAAACGAGCGACGCGAAGTAATGTAAAAATAATTTACCTCCACCATTTTGCAGGGAAACATAGTTCCAAGTATCTTTCCAGTACTTTTTTATATCAGATAAATTATCAAACATAATGCACTCGTGATAATTTTCACTCAATCTACACTTTATGAAGACTATTTCAGAATTTTCTCAAAATTTTTAAACAGAACTTTTCGAGACAAGGTGGATGGACAGGGGTGTTTCTCCCATTTTTTTAAAATAACACAAGGAACAGTGTACGCAAGTATTACATCATTACATCATATATTTTTGAATTCGTGTTTTCACAAGCTTTCATTTGACACCCCACCCGATGATCTAATATAAAAAGTTTTTTTCATTTCCGATTTCACCCCCCCTCCCCAAAAAAACTAACCCCTTAAGTCAAAATTTAACTTTCAAAACTACACAACCCTGATTGGGCCATCAATTCTTTTATTTATGCCAAGGTTCAACTTTCTATGTCAAATAGTTTCGGAGAAATTCAGGTGTGACAGATGCGGATAGATGGACAGCGAAGTGATTCCATAAATGATCCGTACGAAACACTAAAAAGAGCTTTTGTAACGCAATTGTTTTTACTGTAGATACATAATACTGGTCTTTCGATCTAATATTATAGTTATGGAATTTGGATAGTTTCTCTAAATAATAATTGAAATAGTTTGGCAACAAGTTTCGCTCGATTTTATAATACTGCAACCCAACAAAACTCACATTGCTTTATACTGCTGTATCTGCAATCTCGCAATGTCTATATCTATACATGAAATCAATAGATAGATAGAATACACAATGGTTAAAATAAGGCAAAATAACAGTATTATGAATAGTTGGTTTAGTACATCATTTTTTGAATATTTGAAATGCATCGAAAAAAAACATGTTGGTCTAATATCACCCATAAATACTTCATAGCACTTACAAAATTAATAGGAGTACCATTTACAGACGCAACTAAGCCCAAATCAGAATAAAATTTACAATGAGTCTTTAAACCAATTACCATACAATTTTACTGGCATTTAATTTTAATTTATTCTGGTACAGTGTTATAAGATTATCGTTTCATTAATTAAGACATCAGCAATTTCTGTGAAATTGTTCCTCCACATATATATAAGGGTGTCGTCTGCAAACAGACTAACAGAAACAATTCTTGAAGGCACTATATTTATTTATTTATATATATTCTCAATTTAGTGGGGCTGCAGTCTTTATATTTTTTTTTTCACCTTTTTTATTAGTCGAGCTTTCGAAATTATACTTATTTCTTCTTCAGGACATCTGGAAAGACAAAATTTTCCTTTTTCTTCATATTGTTAAGTGAAAAATTGCTTTTTTAAGTACATTCATATGGTTGAAAAAAACAAATAAATAACCGGTCAAGTGCAAGTTGAACTTGCACAATTAGTGTTCGTACGTTGATTGTTTTTAAAATAAAAATTTTTGTTAGGATGGTATAAAAAAGATCAGTGACTTCACAAAACACACCCCAAATGAGTTTTCAACAAAGTTTGTTTCCAATCTTTACTGAAAACTGGTGACCTTGAAATTTTGGTTTTTTTCTATACCAGATAAATTATTAAAGGTAATGATAATTTTTTTTATTTCGTTCAATCTATACCCCGTGGAGAATATTCCAGGATTTTTTCAAAATTTTTTGATCAGTACTTTTCGAGATAAGGTAGGGGACAGCGATTTTTTGCGATTTTTTAAAAGTAATACGAAGAAAAGTGTGTGCGCAAGTATTACATTATATATATATATATATATATATATATATATATATATATACATATATATATTATATATATATATATATATATATATATATATATATATATATATATATATATATATATATATATATATAAATATATATATATATATATATATATATATATATATATATATTACCCGTGTTTTCACAAGCTTTCATTTGACACCACATTCGATGACCTAGTAAAAAAATTTATTTTTCACTTCCGATTTCACCCCTCAAAACGAATCCCTTAAGTCAAAATTAATGTTACGGTGATATAAAATGATCAGTGACTTCACAAAACACACCCCAAATAAGTTTTCAACAAAGTTTATTTCCAATCTTTACTGAAAATTGATGACCTTGGAATTTATTTTTTTTTATCTACCAGATAAATTATTACAGGTAATGCACTCGTGATAATTTTCGTTCAATCTACACCCCGTGGAGAATATTCCAAAATTTTTTCAAAATTTTTTGATAAGTACTTTCCGAGATAAGGCGGGTGGACAGCGATTTTTCGCGATTTTTTAAAAATAATACAAAGAAAAGTGCGCGCAAGTATTACATTATATATATATTTTTTACTCGTGTTTTCACAAGCTTTCATTTGACACCACACTCGATTACCTAATAAAAAAATTTTTTTTGCAATTCCGATTTCACCCCCCTTAAGTCAAAATTTTACTTTCAAAAACTACATGGCTCTGATGAGGCCATCAATTCCTATATTACTACCAAATTTCAACTTTCTATGACAAATAGTTTTGGAGAAAATCGGGTGTGACAGACGGACAGACGGACAAACAGACGGACAGACAGACGGACAGACACCGAACTGATCTTATAAGTGTTCCGTACGGAACACTAAAAAGAAGATGGCATGAGAAAAAAGAAAAATGATTGACTTACCAAAGTGGTTTTTCTATAACAAAAGAAGCAGTCATTTGCACAGAGGCATATTCCCCAATATACTCTAGCTAACTACATAACGTTATAATTAAACAGAAAAATATAAAACGGCCAAAATGGCTGGCCTTGGTACTCTCTGCTAATCCCGTAAACCAGTAAATTAACAAAAATTATCAATTTTTGGAGGTAAAGATGGAGTGTGATAGACCGATATCTTCTTCTGTGTAGTAGAGAAAGATCGAAGGTATTGATTCGTTTCGATCTCAGACATGCTTTTAGTTTAAAACTTATTTACATGGCAAATAGTGTAATGAATAATGATAGAAATAGTAGTTGAGAGTGTAGATTTTTTATTTTAATAGCGCATGTGTCAACCTGCATACGGGGGATAACAGAAAGAAACAATGCATTACAGTTTTCGGAAAATAAAAATATATGCATAATAGATATGTTAGAAGGGACCCATAAGCGCTTCCCTGAGGAACACCTGCCAAACTCTTCCTGCTCTCTGATACCTTATTATCAGTATTTGTCCTATGGTACCAATTTTGTACATAGTCTCTTGTCCAGGTTAAAACACATTCACTTACACTTTGACCAACCAACTAGCCAGACAACTACCAGCCATTTGCTTCAATAATATTGAAAGTCATAGAAAAAGCTATCAATCCCCATCTTCTAAAATATCTTAAAGGATTAACTATTATTAGCGACCAATAATATGACTTTCGTAAACAAAGATCAACAGGAGATCTTCTAACTTATGTAACATATGTTTGAAACAACGCAATTGAACACTTTGGAGAATATCGAGCGTTTGCACTTGATATATCCAAGGCATTCGACAGTGTTTAACATGATGGATTGTTGGCTAAGCTCCGCTCTAATGGTATGTCTGAAAAGTTCTGTGTATGGATCTGGTGCTTCCTCAGACAGAGGACTACCAACGCTGGTGTGCCTCAAGGCTCCATACTGTATCCTACTATCTTTCTCATTTACATTAACGATCTGCTGGAAAGGACCAGGAATCCAATCTACAGCTCTGCAGATGACAGTATGCTTATTTCTTCACTCGGTTTGAACGCTCGAACATCGGCAACTCATGCAACAGGAAGTCATTTAACTTAACAAAGATTTCGAAGGAATGTGACAGTAACCAAATAGAATTTAACGCTACAAAAGCCAGGTGGTAGCTCTTTCTAAAAAAGTTAACGTTGCTGAACCAAACATAGTTATGTCGAGACACTCCAGCAAAGGCTTCTTCAACGTGCTTCGGAATTTAACATCATGAGCATGAAGATGTTGTCGAATGGTCTTATCGGACACATTCAAACCCGATTTTCTTAATTTTTGCCGCTCGTTCACACAGCGTCAATTTCGGGTCCCGTGAAAACAAAGACACGATTCGTTTTTTGTTTTTCAGCAAGTCGTCGACATTTTTCGTCACATTAAAACGATTTACCCACTTCTTCACAAACGATACCGACTTTTTAATATATTTAGTGGCCGCAGAATGTGTCATTTTAGGCCCCTATGGATGGGAACAAAAAAGACTGCCTTAAAAAGACACGCAAACAAGTGACTCAGTTTGGGTTTTACGTGATTTTGACGAAAGTTCGAAATCGACTGGTACTTTTACTAAAATGCATCGTAAACAAAGATTCTCTCTACCGATTTTTTGTTGAATCGCTAGAATCACATCTATCAAAAATGAATTATCGCGGACACATTCTTACTTGACAGACTGTACTCTTAATTTTTACTATCAAAAATACATCCATTAACTCTACCAAGTAAGTCCAGATTTATATCGTTTGACGTACAGAACTTTTTCCAAGTATACTACCACCAGACCCTATAATTTTGGTTTAAAAGTTACTTAATAAAGATATTGTCACCCCAAAAGTGATTAATACCGAGTTGCGGTAAGGGTCGGTGCAGGCAATAAAAAATTCCGAGTGGAGGTACAGACCTTTCCGAACCCAAAATTGACGGCCGAGTTGCGGTCCGTCACAGGCAGGTATAAAGCTATAAGTAAGCAAGTTATGTGTGAAAATTAAAGCAAAAGACATATTTCAGTACTTACTATATTTGTAAGACATGCATTTGCAATTGTACCTATTAGTCGAACATTTTGGTGCACTGGTTTGTACAGCGTTGATTTTCGAGTATGTTTCAATCTGAAAACTCTTGATGACCTCTAAAAATTTATGAAAATTCGGATAAGGTGAACGACTACCCTTTGCAAATTTTGAATGAAAAGCCTCAATCCCGTTATTAGTTCTCCAAACGCTGGCGTCGACCGCGGCCTAAAGGGTTGTCGGGAAAGGAGCACTATTATCGATATAGTTTTTAACTATGTGGTCAGCAAACAATGTTACTTATGGGTGGCTGATTTTCTAATAATTGGACAAAAACATCTCCCACGTGATCGGCAGGGAAAAAGTTTGCCTGAACATGTGGTGAAGCCATTTTCCAATTGGAGAATTTTTATCTTTGTATTCTCTAGTTAATCCTAGATTCTGAATTTTTCTCCACCAGGACTGTTCTAAATGGAATCTGAATCCCACAGGCGTTGTCAATGGAAATTCGGTTGAAACCACACCGTGAATAGCGCGTTCCAAATCTGACACCACCTGAACATCATTAAACATCCGGAAATCTTCATGCCTGGCGGTTTCGACCGAGATTGACCTGAGATATTCATGAACTTCCTCTCGGGACTTTGGCAACTTTGAATAGCACTGCAGTCTGGCTCGGTTCAAATTTTTCCCTATTCTTGTCATATCGGAGTCGGTGAAAAGTGTTCAGCATATTCGGATCTGCAGCCACCTCCCGCCGAATCATCTTTCTTGGTTTTTCGTCGTAATGTTCCTCGTTGGCTCTCTTCTTCACTGCATTGTTAATTTTTTGGCGATTTACGAGGCTGGTTTGAAAAGTCCGTGCAAAAATAAAAATTACTTATGTGTTTGGGGTAAACCTTTTTTATTTTTTGACATAGTCTCCTTTTAGGCTTATACACTTCGTCCAACGATGTTCTAGTTTGTTGATCCCTTCCGAATAATAGGATTTGTCCAAGTCTGCAAAATATCCATTAGTGTCTGCAATCATCTCCTCGTTTGAATAAAATCTTTGTCCCGCCAGCCATTTCTTCAAATTGGGGAACAAATAGTAGTCCGAGGGAGCCAAGTCTGGAGAATAGGGGGGATGTGAAACGAGCTGGAATCCTATTTCCATTAATTTTGCGACCACAACTGCTGAGGTGTGTGTTGGTGCGTTGTCGTGATGGAAAAGGACTTTCTTGTGGGCCAATCGCGGGCATTTTTCTTGCAGCTCGGTTTTCAAACGGTCCAATAACGATGAATAATATTCACCTGTAATAGTTTTACCCTTTTCCAGATAGTCGATGAGGATTATCCCTTGCGAATCCCAAAAGACAGTCGCCATAACCTTTCCGGCCGAAGGAACGGTCTTCGCCTTTTTTGGTGCAGATTCCCCCTTGGTAACCCATTGTTTAGATTGTTGTTTGGTCTTAGGAGTATAGTAATGTATCCATGTTTCATCCACAGTGACGAAACGACGCTTAAAGTCCTCCGGATTCTTCTGGAACAGCTGCAAACCGTCCTTGCAACACTTCGCACGATTCCGTTTTTGGTCAAGCGTGTGCAATCGCGGCACCCATCTTGCGGATAGCTTTCTCATGTCCAAATGTTTATGCAAAATATTATGTACCCGTTCAGTCGAGATGCCTACAGCACTAGCAATCTCACGCACCTTAACTCTTCTGTCATCCATCACCATATCATGGATTTGATCAATGATTTCTGGAGTCGTAACCTCCACAGGCCGTCCAGAACGTTCAGCGACACTTGTGCCCATATGGCCAGTCCGAAAATTTTGAAACCACTTATAAACTGTTCTAATCGAAGGTGCAGAGTCACCATAATGTTTATCAAGCTTCTCTTTAGTCTCCTGAGGCGTTTTGCCTTTCATAAAGTAATGTTTAATCACCACACGAAATTCTTTTTCGTCCATTTCTTGAAAACCACTCGACTTCCTTGATTCACACGAATGCCAAACACAAAGAAATAGACCAATATGGCTGAAACTTGGTGTGCGTTCATTCAAGAGATGCTACTAACTAAACATGACCTCGATACGCGCCGGTGGTGCCATCTCTCGGACTTTGCACGGACTTTCCAAACCAGCCTCGTAGTACTTATTCATTATCGCGTTGATGTTGATGATTGCCAGTTTGTCGTGAAAATATGTCGTCTGGTCCAATAGTATAAGCTTTTGCAGTGCAGTTCTTGTTTGTGCAGACCCAGCACATCTCTTCTGTCAATTTTAAATGGCGATATTGTCGAAATTTGTAATTTTCCAATAGGATCAAAGTTTTATCTTTCTCGCTCAACATTCTCTGTAATAACACCATGTTGACTTGAAAAAGTTTAAAACGTAAACTAGTAAATTTCAAAAATGCCCTTACGTTTTATACTTTTCTTTAATTTAGGTTAGCCCTAATTGAATGTAATAATATTTAAGAATTAATAATATTTAATAATTTAACCCCACCTGCCTGCCGATTTGTCGATTACCGCAACTCGGATGAAAGGCAGGTCAAAATATTTACAACCTTCTAAAGGCCATTAGGCGGACCGCAACTCGGTGTCTACGCCAAAAGTAAAACAAGAGATATTAGATATCTTAACATTGTGTTTAGACCATAATTATTTTGGGAAACCCTCTTAGTCCAACTTTATCAGAAACTTTCATGGACAGTTTAGAAAAACAAATCAGTAATTCCCATCTATTTAAAAACTCCTTTTATTGGTACCAGTCTGTAGATGATATATTGACATGCTTTATCGGTTTGTCATATTTGCGATATTTCTAAAACATAGGAAACCCTCCTACTTTGGGAAATTATTTTTTGTCGGTAATCGAATCTAAGGAACAGTATATCGCTTGAAAGAGACGATTTGAAGAACTACTACCATGGGGTGAAAAGTCCCGAGACTTTTCGAAGATGGCAGTACAAACAAAGGACCGTATCATTTTGAGCTAGTGTCAACTCTCAGAAGATTTGTGTAAAATTTCCATGACATTTTATCTATTAGTTTGCAAGTTACAGCTATTTGAATGACGCTACTTTTGATTTTTGCAAAACGATGAAACAAAAAGAATTTGGTGTGTTGATTAAACATTGATTTTTGATGCGTAAAAATATAGCCAGCACCACAGAATGCCTTGAGACGCCTTATGGCACATCTGCTTTGTCAAAAGCAACTATATGTCGATGGTTTAGTGAAATTAAAAGCGATCGTACAAGTACCGATGACGCATCACGTTCCGGACGTCCAAATGGGCGTCAGGCATATTTTGCATGAATATTTTTAAATGAAAAAGCTATGTGCCCAATGAATGCTGCGCACTCTCATGATGATTAAAAACAATAACGTGTTGAAGATTTTGGCTGTTTGGCACTGTTTTGGCGTAATTCAAAGGAGTTTTTGCATCGATTTGTAACAACGCACGCAACATGGATCCACCACTACCTGCCAAAGTCCAACAGTCTGTCAACAGAGTGCCTAGAACCGCATGAAAGCCGACCGAAGCGTAAAACACAAACATGAGCTGGAAAGATTTTGGCAAATATTTTTTTGGGATGCATATGGAATAATACTGAGCGACTCTTGAGAAGAGGCGAACAACCACCGGAGACTGGTTTATTGGACCATTTGACTGGTGAAATCAAGAAAAAAAGTCCGCATTTAGCGAAGAAAAAAGTGTTATTTCACCAAGATAATGCACCAGGTCACAAGTCCGTAAAATCGATGATGAAATTGGACCAATTCGTTTATGAATTCCTTTCTCATCCGACGTATTCACCAGATCTGGCACCTACCGATTATTATCTCTTTCCAAATTTGAAAAGGTGGGGGGGGAGACGAGATGTGGCTCAAATAAAGAAGTCGTATGGAAAATTGAAGCTTATTTTAGAGACTCGACAAATCGTATTATACGAAAAGTACCAACATGTTAGAAGATTCTTGGAATATGTGTAGCTCTTGGAGCTTAAAAGTCACGAGATTTTCCTTCCCATGTAATATATTTGGTATGTGATTTATTGCTAATTAAAGTTTAGTTTCTTATTGGACAGAAGCTTGAAATTTTCAAACTTACGAATTATAAATATTAACTGTGTCACTGTTCTATGTACTAAATCATTCTGATAACACTCTGGATATTCCGTCATAAGACATATTTACTATCTCTAACTATGGACTTCCTGTTCGTTAGACCCATGAGCGATCCGGCCCTGGACAGATATTTTTAATTAGTCAAATAAATTTGTCCCTATACACGAACCATTGTCAAAATAAATCATTTCGAGATTTCTGGACGCACTGGAATTATGCCCGCATTATTGTGCGAACAATACAAATGGCGGCCATATTTTTTTTTCCCATGTTTTAATATCGATCTGTTGTCGAATGAAATATATATATATATATATATATATATATATATATATATATATATATATATATATATATAAATATATATATATATATATATATAAATATATATATATATATATATATATATATATATATATATATATAAATATATATATATATATATATATATATATATATATATATATATATATATATATATATATATATATAAATATATATATATATATATATATATATATATATATATATATATATATATATATATATATATATATATATATATGTCTACAGGTCGATATAGGATATTACTGTACCATAAATATATTTTTTTTTCACCGAAAATATATGAAAATATTTTTTTAAAACAATTCTAGAATATCACATCGTCCCTTGGAAGTAGAGCCAGCCTGTACTGCTAAAAGTACAAAATATGTCTGCCTAATAAGTTCAAATTGCTGATTGCACGAGCACAATAAGCGGTGGGACAAAGTGAGAGCACAAAGCGTAACTCCGGTCATTGCAAATTTTGCTGCTCTGGTGAGTTACATTGGAGTGAAATACAATTCTGCGTACTCCAAACATTTCGCGTTAAATATAATTTTGTACATAATATAATAAGTAAGAGAATTAAAGCCTACTGATACGGATCAGGGGCTCTAGTTCGATTACACAGGACTACATTTTTTTTTACTCAAACAAGACAAGGTACATACGTATGTATTTTGGGAAATATATCCTCAAAATTTTTGGAACGAAATTTCTTTAAATATACTCCCAGCAGAAGTTAGGGATGCAATAAAACATGCAAAAACTGGAAAGGCTCCTGAACCTAATAATCTTTATGCGGAGATGATTCAACTTTTAAATGAAGAAAATATTTCTATCTTGTGCAGCTGCATAAATTCCATCTACAGTACAGGAACTATACCAAGAATTGGCTTAAATCTATGTTCATACCATTACCTAAAAAGCCAAATGCGAACAGATGTGAACAGTACCGTCTTATAAGCCTAATGAGCCACGTTTTGAAAGTAACGCTTAAGATCTTTCACCATAAAATACGCAATAAATGTGAAGAAGATGTTGGCGAAGAGCAATTCGGATTTAGACAAGGATTTGGAACTCGAGAAGCACTTTTAGGGCTGAGTGTATTTTTACAGAAATGTAGAGATCAAAGGAAGGACGTTTACTTGTGTTTTATCGACTACGAAAAAGCAGTTGACCGAGTCAAGCATTCACAATTAATACAAATGCTTCAAAATATAGGCCTTGACGAAAATGACATCAGATTCATTACTCACAAATATTGGGATCAGGTGGCGACAATACGAGTAAATAGCAGAGAGACTGAGGAAATAGGAATAAAAAGAGGTGTTCGTCAGGGATGTGTCCTTTCCCCGCTCCTTAGAGCAGGGGTGCTCAAACTTGAACTGCTGGCGATCTACCTCAATATTGTTAAACTACGACGATCGACTCTGAGAGGCTGCAAGTAAGTGTGATGCAGGATTGTCTTCTAGATAGGGTGTATCGTGGTATAGATATTAGTTTTCCGCAGAATATGCATTTTTTTAGTCAACGTAAGTGTAGGTCTGCTCTAAAATGTCAATGAAAAAAACTCATACTTATTCAAAATTGCGAGTTTATTGGTTCTTACAAAACAAACGAGTTCTAGTGTCTAAACTTAACTAAAGAGTGACTTTGGATGTTGAAGCGTGGCACTGCATGTCCTCAGCATACTTTTCATAAGATGGTACGTAATTACCGAGTGCTAATCGCAAGCATGATGACATATGTTCGTCAGTTAGTCGATTGCGATATTTTGACTTAATTATCTTCATTTCAGAAAATGCAGACTCGCACAAGTAAGTTGACCCAAACATTGCCGTCAATTGAAGGGCGATTTGCCTTAGATTCGGATATTTATCTTCAGATATAAAACACCAGAATTTTGTATCAGATGCTGTGGCTTTGAGATGTATATCTGATATAATCTGCACTCATTTTCAACAGAACATGAGTCCATGTTAAACTGACTTGCTATTTCAATAGATAATTCCTCAATGTTTTTACACGAAAAAGGATAACTCATAAATGATGCGATATTTGCCAATTTACTAAAATCATAAAAACGTATTTCGAATTGACCCTAAATATTTGATAATTCTGCCTCATAAATATCATAATTCAACTGAGGAATCCTTGCTTTCAAAGACGGAAAATTTGTCAGATCATTTCTTTTCAGTTGATCTATCATAAGTTGCAATTTACTTTTGAATGCGTTTATTGCGCTAATCATCTCAATAATAGTTTTTTCTTCACCTTGAAGCTCCAAATTAATGGTGTTTAAATGCATTGTGATGTCTGTCAAAAATGCCAAATCAGTCAGCATTTTCCGTTTTTCAGCATCTGAGTGTCATCACCTCTTTCGTCCAGAAAAGCTGTTATTTCGGGCAGTAGTTCGACACAATGCCACAAAACCGTTTTCGTTTCCAGTCATTGCTGGTGCTCCATCGGTTGTAATGCACACTAGTTTATATATTGGTAGCTTGTAGTTTGTTACAAAATTGAAGGAAACGTCATATATATCTTTCGCCACGGGTCTTTCCTTTCAGAGGAATCATTGTCAAAAACTCTTCCTTATGGTTTCTTGTGTTTCGCCAATATATGAGATATTTTAAATGACGCGATCGTTGCAGCTTTTGATTGTTTGGCTGGTCTTGTGAACATGGTTTGTTCTTTTTTCAAACAAGTTATCAAATCACGTACTTTTCGTTTTCTTAATTCACTCTGTGACGGAAAATCCTTTTCATAGTTTTTATGAACCGTTTTATGATGCCTCTCTAAGTTCCCATGCTTAGGTATTGCAACTGACGCACGGCAAATGAGACAAATGCACTTATCCTTTACCATACAAAAGAAAAATTCTTCCTCCCAATCGTTATTAAAATGATAAGTTTTACTTTTCTTCGCCGCACTCATTTTAGACTATTTATTAATAAACTTTGTATCGATGTATCGCCTTCAAGTTCCAACTCAAACTGACTCCTATTCCTGCAGGCGCAACATTTATATATATTTAGTCTCGAATATTCCCGTCAAACACGCCGCCCGAAGTTTCTAGAAAAATCGGCGAGAATCAAAAACGCGGCTTTTCTTTGACAAGTACCGCGCGTTCCTTTGATAAAGCCGCCTTTTGCCGCTAGCAGGGGGTCATTACGATAAAAGAAAGTGATGAGTGGGTTATTCTGGCCTAATTGTGAATCGAATAAATTTTAGTAGTTTATTCATTACATTTTGTTTTAGTTACCTAAAACAAAATCTGTGAGTAGTTCTATATCGGAATTTTTTTCTCGAGATCGACTCAAAAAGCACTCGTGATCGACTTGTCGATCGCGATCGACCATTTGAGCACCACTGCCTTAGAGAATGCCACAGATGGTATCAAAGTTAATGGCAAAATCATTAACAACCTAAGGTATGATGATAACCGTTATTATAGCAGATACAGCGGATGGACTTCAGCGTCTTATGAACAGTACATCTACGGAAAGCGATGTTTTAGGCACGAAAGTAAACGTTAATAAAACGAAAGTAATGGTCACTTCAAGAACACTCGGGTTGCAAATAGATATTAGTGTTTAGGATCAATTGATAGAACAAATAAACAAATTTAAATACCTAGGGTTGGGTTAATGATTTAAATTCTGAAGTTGAGCTACGAGTTAGTATTGAAATGGCTAGAGCGGCTTTTCTCAAAATGAGACACCTCCTCACAGACTCAACCCTTCCTATGGATACTCGTTATCCTTTTGTAAAGGTCTATATATATATCCAGTGCTTTTATATGGAGTTGGGGCCTGGACCTCGGGAGTACGATCAATGAATCGTTTGAAGTCTTTCGAATTATGGGTCATGCGCAGAATATTGAAGATCTCTTGGGCAGAGCGTGTTACTAATGAAGATGTACCTTGTCGAATGGGTAGAGAAAGAGAACTATTGTCATTTATTAAAAGACAAAAAAAAACTCGTTACTTGGGACATATTTATAGGGGTCCACTTTACTCACTGCTCCAGTTGTTGATGGAAAGGAAAACTGAAGGGAAAAGAGGTGTGAGGCGTCGAAAATATTCCTGGCTGAAAAATATACGAGTTTAGACGGGTCTGGATACCCATACTTTATTAAGAATTGCCCAGGATAGGGAAGAATTCGCCGTGATTACAGCCCAACTTCAGTAATGGAGATGGCACTTTAAGAAGAAGAAGAATTTTAAAACTATATAAGTAAAATCACCAAAACAAATATCAAGATTCAAACTTAAAATAACTTAATTGATAAAATATTAAAATATATTGGGATCTTACTTATTCAATACGACATCTCGCGGCTTTTTCAGGAATTAAACTTGAGATGCTTTTTTAAATCTGTCATAAGCGTCTGTGTAAATTAATACAATAAATTTTCTTAAAAATAAACACCGAAAATTTACTTTTCGTGAAAAAACAAAACAAAATTTTAAGCTGTATTTACAATTATAAAGGGTGATTCATTTAGAGGTACTTTTTGTGATGGGGATTTAATTGCAGATTGCGCATGCGTCGTGTCAACTGAAGTGGCATTCCTGTTCAGTAGTATTTGACAATTCCTAATGGAAAGACTTAGCCCGGCACAGCGTCTACAAATTGTTCAACTTTATTACGAAAATGGGCGTTCTACGAGGAATGTGTATCGGGCGCTTAGAGCAACTTATGGTCCACATAATTGGCGAACGCACAATTCGCTCTACCATCAATAAGTTTGAGACCCAATTTTCATTATGGGATAATGCTCGACCGAATAGACCACATCCAGCACGTAGTGAAGAAAATATAGGGGCGGTAGCGGAGAGTGTACGCGAAGACCGTGAAGTGTCGATTCGTCGCCATTCTCAACAGCTTGGCCTGTCATATTCAACAACTTGGCATATTTTACGTAAGGATCTTTCTTTAAAAGCATACAAAATTCAACTAGTGCAACAACTGAAGCCGACCGACCTTCCGAATCGTTTCCGTTTTAGTCGTTGGGCTCTTGACAAGCTTGCAGAAGATCCACTGTTTTCGAGAAAAATTTTGTTCACCGATGAGGCCCATTTTTGGCTTAATGGGTTCGTGAATAAACAAAATGCCCGTATTTGGGGTGATGAACAACCTGAAGAGGTTCAAGAGCTGCCATTAAATCCAGAAAAAACAACTGTTTGGTGTGGTTTATGGGCCGGTGGAATAATCGGTCCATATTTCTTCAAAACAGAGGCCGGCCGGAATGTTACTGTGAATGGTGACCGTTATCGCGCCATGATAACAGACTATTTGATGCCAGAAATTGAAGCCCGTGGTCTCGACGAAATTTGGTTCCAACAAGATGGCGCCATGGCTTTACTGCGAGAGCAATTCGGCGAACAGATCATTTCACGCTTTGGACCAGTGAATTGGCCGGCTAGATCATGTGACATCACACCTCTTGACTTTTTCCTTTGGGGCTATGTAAAGTCCAAAGTCTACATGGATAAGCCAGCTACAATTGAGGCATTGGAGGCCAATATTACTCGAGTCATTGGCCAAATACCACTCGAAATACTCACACGCGTCATTGAAAATTGGAACTTCAGAATGGACGTTGTTAACCGTAGTCGCGGACAACATTTGAAAGAAATTATCTTTAAGAAATAATTGTAAAGAATGGTTCTTTTATATGATAATAAAGATTATAAAATAAAATTGTTTTTATTCATTTTTTTTTATTTAAAAAAAAAAGTACCTCTAAATGAATCACCCTTTACAAGTCACCCGCAAAAAAATTTAAATGTAGTTTTTCATGCATGCAAAGTTGACAGACTGAAAGTGTAGAAAAAAAGCTATCCGAATTGAACGAAAAATCCCAATTGATGCTAAAATTTGCTCTAATTTTTTTAAAAAAGAAGATTGCATTCTGCCAGATAAGTAAAATTATTTATTCTTGAACAGTCATTTGTTTTTTTTTGTAATTTATAGACGAGTGTCAAACAAAAATTCCTTATTAGATAACACTTTTCAGATTTTATTTTGATAAAATACTGTCTCGATTATTTTGTATTCATTCAAAATCATAAAAAGCTAATAAATATTAACCTCGAAGTGAATTGGCATTTGATTTGAAACCAGTTAAAATTTTTCCGGGTCGAATGTTTCCAATATCTCTTCACTTTTCACTTTCCAAGTACATTTGATATCAGTGCAGGTTAAAACACTTAACTCATTACTACATTGTAAAAAATTAATTTTCATACAAAAATTGAAATGATATTAGATATTTATAGGTTAGAATCTTGCCGGTAACAATACAAAAAACTTGCGAGGATATGCATTTTTCACCTTCATCGGCTTTACAAAAGCATTTCAAACATAAAATTTCTCCTGTTCTACTGCTGAATGTGCCAGTTATCTCAAACACTAATGTTCGCAATTCGGTCGTAGATGTACATGCTGCTTGAATTATCGTTATGTTGAGCGTGACAGTTTTGTCATCGACTATTCCATACCCAAAAAAGGAGGATTTTAAAACTTTTTCACCGAGTGTAAAATTCCTTTTGGCAGGATTTGTACCGAGCCACTTGCAAATATTGCCAATTGTTAATAATATTTTTGAAAACTACTGTCACACTCTCTATGCTTCACACGTTACAAATTTAAATCTGCACCCATATTTCGGCCATCTTAATAAGAATCATAGTAGGCTCCGTCCACAAGTAAGATCCAAATAAACTGGCATAAGTTCTGACCATACCAACAAAACCTAACCTAACCTAGTCACAGACCCACAAATTTTTTTGTTAAATACATTAGAAGTAATATGCTATGAATCTGTATTCTGTATATTTAATTTCGGCCGCTTAAAACATACCGTTGTTCGTTTTGCCCCATCACATCAAATTTTTTCAGAATATAGCTCAAAATTAGTGAATATCTTTATTCTTATGACAGAAATACTGAAAACTGGTATAAGATGTCTAAAACAGTATATTTCTATGTATTTTGAGGTGCTGAATCTGACGTCGGAATTCGTCTACTACGTCACCATTTTTTCCTAACCTCAAAAATAGCACCAAATCAGAAAATATCTTCTTTTTTATAACGGGAATACTTCGACACTGATAAAAGATGCCTGAAACAATATATATACATATATATATATATATATATATATATATATATATATATATATATATATACATATATACTCGTATATATATATATATATATATATATATATATATATATATATATATATATATATATATATGTATATGTATATGTGTGTGTGTGTATTTTAAGATGCGGAATCTGAATCTGACGTCGAAATTCCTCTACTAGGTCACCATTTTTTCTAATCTCAAAAAAGCTCGAAATCAGTGAATGTCTTCATTCTTATGGCGAGAATACTTCCAAACCTAATCCTAAAAGCTTTACACCAAGAACTCCGAAGCTAACATAACGTAAAGAAAGAAGTTTACACCAAGAACTCCGAAGCTAACATAACGTAAAGAAAGAAGTTTACACCAAGAACTCCACACTCACCGAAATAAAGCACCTGGATGGTAAGAGGCGGCAGGACTTACCGAAATTAAGCACCACTGTTGTGAGAGGCAAGGGAAAAAAAGCACAAGCGAAATAAAGACTTAACAATCCAATATACGAGGCATGTTTTTTAAGTAAGTACCGTTTTGCGATTCCGCCGCCGCAGCGATACGGTCGGCGTTCCGCGCATGCGCGCTGGTAACCTACATCTCATGTCTACGCACTGACGCCATTACAGTCTGATTCTTCATTGTATACGTTGTTTACTGAGTGTTTTAGATGCCTCCGACAATCGTGAGTCCCGCCGATTGTGAAGTACGGGCTGTTATACGATTTCTTAGTGCTAAAGGCGTAAAAAACCGATCGATATTCATCGTGAGATCTGTGAAGTTTACGGACAAAACATTATGAGTGATGGAATGGTAAGGAAATGGGTGAGAGCATTTAAAGATGGCCGCACAAATGTGCATGATGAAGAACGGAGTGGGCGTCCTTCGGTCGTTAATGAAGATTTGGTGCAGAAAGTGGACGAAAAGGTGAGAGAAAACAGACGCTTTACAATTTCATCATTGTGCGACTGCTTTCCTCAATATTCTCGTAGTGTTTTGTATCGCATTGTGACCGAGAACTTGAATTACCGGAAATTGTGTTTCACGTTGGGTTCCAAAAATGTTGACGGATTTGCACAAAACCCAACGTTTAGGCAGTGCATTGACTTTCCTTGAGCGGTACCACAATGAAGGTGAACATTTTTTAGACCAAATTGTTACTGGTGACGAAACATGGGTGGCCTACGTCACACCAGAATCGAAACAACAATCCATGGAATGGCGACATTCATCATCACCCAAAAAAGTGAAGTTTAAGCAAACAATTTCTGCCCGCAAAATCATGTGCACAGTTTTTTGGGACAGAAAAGGAGTATTGCTAGTGGAGTTTCTGCCTCGTAATGAGACAATCAATGCAGCGTCTTATTGTGAGACATTGAACAATCTGCGTCGTGCAATCCAGAACAAAAGACGTGGCAAGTTGAGTAAGGGTATCGTTTTGCTGCATGACAATGCCCGTCCACATGTGGCTAATCGGACCAAAGATCTCATCAAATCTTTTAAATGGGAAACTCTAGATCATCCTCCATACAGCCCTGATCTGGCGCCCAGCGACTACCATTTGTTCCTGCACTTGAAGAAGCACCTGGGTGGTCAGCGTCTTCAAGACGATAACGAAGTCAAAACATTTGTGATACAGTGGTTAACAAGTCAGGCGGCAGAATTTTATGAGGAGGGTATTCAAAAACTGGTGCCACGTTATGACAAGTGCCTCAATATTCACGGAAATTATGTAGAAAAGTAGATTAAGGTACAGGCTTTCATGTAAAAATAAAATTATAGCGATATCTTTGCACGTCTTTTTTAATTCCAAAACGGTACTTACTTAAAAAACATGCCTCGTACATAAAAATGTATTGTTTCATTTTTCCAGCAGCACAGCTCATTAATATGAGCAGAATAAAGGTATTCACTGTCACAGAGCTATTTTTTACGGTTAGAAAAAAAGATGGTGACGTAGTTAAGTTAGTTTCCGAGTTCTTGGTGTAAAAATCTTAGGATTAGGTTAAGTCAGTTTCGAAGTTCTTGGTGTTAAGTTCTTCCATTACGTTATGTTAGGTTCGGAGTTCTTGACGTAAAGTTCTTCCATTAACTTATGCTACGTTAGGAGTTCTTCCATCTAAAATCCTGAAGTGATGGAGCAAAACAAACAACGGCATGTATTTAGCGACCGAAATTAAATATGCAGAATACAGATTCATAGCATATTACTTCTCAGCTATTTAAGAAAAAAAATTGTGGGCCTGTGTCAGATTAGAAGTTAGGCCAGTTTATAGTTTATATGCGGAATTTAAGTTGTAAGCTCTAGGCTTGTATGTTTTTTATTAATTAAGTTATCTTAGGTTTGAATCTTAATATTTATTTTGGTGATTTTGCTGATATAGTTTTGAGATGATATTTCTTTGATTTACGCAAAAATTTGCTGAGTGGAAACGGACAACTGATTCGTTTCAGCGACCCAAAATACGTAATGGACACCTTATCTTGTCTGAGTAAAAAAAAAAATGTGGTCCTGTGTTACTGATTATATTTGAAGATTTTTCAAACGTTTACCTACAACGCGTAAGAAGCACATTACCATTTTAACGACTAGGTCAACGAACAGAATTGTTATTATTAGCCTGACAAATCCAAAACTAAAGCATCAAAATCCTTTACATTCTCCAAAACTGACTGGACTTTAATGATGGTAATTCTCAGAGAATCATAGAAGCAGTACAAAAACCCGCTTTACGAAATCTTAACGATTACAACCAGAAAAGCTGATTTCAGCACCATAAAGTACAGACTTCAAAAAACACATCTTAGCAAGTCTTTCGATAAATTCTCCCTATTATAGCTCTGATTTGACACCAATGTATTTTTTCTCATAGGGATAACACAAAATTAAACTCTCTTGCTCCCTAGAAGAAACTATTCGACAACACATGATAGTGATGATGGAAATGACGTGCCGAGCAATGATAAATGATTTCAAAGTTCGCTGAGAATAGTGTCTGCTACGTAATGGTTCCCATTTAGACGATATTATTTCTAAGAAAAAAATTTCTACAGCCTATTTATTTATTTATTTTATTTTATTTATTTATTTACTTATTTATTTACGGTTCATTAGAACCTAAGTTAACTATCGCAGAGGCATATTCTTACAATGTCGATATAATAGTTGCTTAAACTTATTTATGGTTTCACAATTTTTAATATTATTTGGTAGGTCATTAAAATGTTTAAGTCCTTTATAATAAAGATTTGCTCGATCAGCTTCATTTGTAATTCCCACTACTCGGAAGTCATTTCGTCCTCTGGTGTTGTAGTTGTGTATCTGAATGACGTATTATCATATATTTAGTTTTATCTGTATTTATTTTTAACATATTTATACACATCCACTTGTAAAGAATACTCATATCAGACTGCATTTTATTAATAGCCACATCCAAACTAACATCACTAATTGCAATCAGTGCATCGTCTGCAAATAGTCTAACATCCCCGTACTTTAAACCGTCTTTAATGTCATTTATGTATATGAGAGACAGTACCGGCGCAATGACAGAATCTTGCGGTAGACCAATATTCACTGGTAGTTACCTTTAATGTATTTAATTTGGTAAACCTTTGTATTAATAATGATATATACCGTTTCAATTAAACACTGAAGATTTGTGTGTTTTTTAACATGTACACCAATGGTTGTAGCAAATAGACACATAAAAACGAGTGACGCCGAATTTGACAACAACCTGGATTGCGGCCATTGTAGTTTCATTAAAATTTCACAAATTGTATTTTAAGCTATATATTATATAAAATAAAAACTTCGCTTATATAATGAATAGTTTCGCTAAGAAAAATTCCTAAAAAAAAAAAACAACGCTTTTTTTCGGCTCCATGACTAGGTATATGCCCTTAACAAACTTCCGTACCTCGAAACACTTTCTCCCTCCTATGTATGTCTTTATTTCTTGACATTTCCGATCGCACATTTCTCTTTTTACTGTTATTATTGTTTTCCTCGTTATATTTTTTATTTCCATGTAATTATTTCTATCTTCTTGTTGCTTAGTACTAAACCATTTTCCGTATATTTGTTCTGTCTCATACACGAAAGCTTATATTTTATTATTCCGCCAGGGATTTTAGCTGTGGAGCTTATATTTCCATTATAATTTATTATTTAAATATTATTTGTATACAAAAAACAAGAAGTTATTTTCTATACCCCATTTCGCCTCAAAACTGTTTATTTAACGTATGTGTATTACGTTTAAAATATTTGTTTTACTTTTCCAGGATAAAGATGCCAAGGAAATTATGCCACGGGCGTGATATCAGAGAAATGATTTTTCCTGTAATTTGTATAGAAGAATGCTACGCAATAACAACATATTTGGCTACATTCTAGAACTCTCAAAAATACTGTTACAATGAAAACATTGCCTAATTTCTAGGAAAATTAAAACAAATCATTCCGGAATTAATTCATATTTTCATAATGACAAAATTGATTTAACATTTACTCAAAACGTCACCTTCCTGCTTGTACACAAGCCCTCAAACGATTAGGTCATTCGTCTATGGCAGCATGCACTTGATCCAACGGAAAATTGTCCACCGCTTTTGTTAAAGCTCTTTTTAAAGAGTCAAGATTGGCATATCTTTTAGAGCAAACCATATCCTCCAAGAGGGATCATAGTTTATAACCTACCTAAAGGATTTAGATCAGGACTTGCAGAAGGCCAATCTTCTGTAGTAATAAAAGAAGGCACTTTTTGTTGAAGTCATGCTTCGGTTGTTTTACCTTTGTGTGCTGTTGTAGAATTTTGCTGGAAGACCCAATGCTTATTTTTTGGAACAAGTTCAGATGCTTCTTTAGAAGATCTGGCATAAATCCTATCATCTTGCTTATTGAAAGATTGTTCCACAGTGAAAATTTTTTTGTAGGTAAACAAAAATTTCTCTGTTTGTCATTAACGTATTCCTTCAACAAACTTTTAGATTTTTGCCACCGTTTCCGCTTTAAATCTTCCGTTAGCAAATGGCCAGTGTCCCTTATAAGCGCCAAGTCTTGGGTCTTCTTTAATAATACGAGACATAGGATTTCTCGAAATTTTCAAATCAGGAGATAATTTTTTTGTTTGCGAAGAGGATTTCGGTCAATTCGCGCTTTTACAGCCTTAACTGCTTGTGGTGTACGAAGAGAGATAAGGGGAGAAATTCTCAAAATATTTTCAGATGAAAGTCCATTTATTAATCGACTGGTAATCTTATTTAACAAGAACTATGAAACTTTACAAATCCCTCTTGACTGGCTAAAGTCGACTTTCATCACAATTCCTAAAAAGTCAAAATCAATGAAATGTGACGATTATGGCTTGATAAGTTTAATGTCTCCTGTTCTCAAGATATTCCTGAGAATCATCCAGAATATATAGAAAATGTGAAGTAGAAAGAGAAGAACACACAATTCGGATTCCGAAAAGGCATGGGTACACGGGAAGCCTTATTCTCATTAAATGTACTGATCCAGCGTTGTAAAAATATGAATGCAGATATATATGCATGCTTTATAGATTACAATAAAGCTTTCGACTGAGTGATGTAAAAAATTAAGAAACAACAAATACAGACAAAGAGATCTAAATATTATTAAAAATATGTACTGGAAAAAATCAGTGGAAGTTAAAATTGGGCTGGAAAAGTCCAAAAGCATAAAAATAAGAGAGGGATGCACTCTGTAACTACTTTTGTTCAATCGTTATTCCGATGCCGTGTTTAATGAGGGCATTTAAGAATCCATTGAAGGAATAACAGTTAATGGAAGTACAATGAAGAATATACAATATGCTGATGATACTGATGATGACTGATATTAGCAAATAATATCAAAAATCTCCAGCAACTGATCGATCGAGTCGTAACAGCCAGCGTAAGGTTTGGATTCACTATGAATATAAGAAAAACCAAGTGGATGGTAATCGAAATCAGGGCAAACACCGTAGAACAGGTCTCCACATTTAAATATTTGGGAACCAATATAAATGATAGAGGGGTCCAAGAAAGGAAATATATTCCCGAATTGAACAGGCCCGAGTATCATATAATCAGTCCAAAAGTCTCCGTACACCACCTGCTTTCTATAGTATTTTTCGGTTATGTTTAACCAATTAATTGGAACTATGGGAAAACATGTTTAAATTAATATTTAAAACTTAACCAACGAGGATTAGTATTAAAAACAACTACGAAACATTTTTATTTATTTATTTATTTATTTACGGTTCATTAGAACCTAATTTAACTATCGGATAGGCATATTCTTACAATGTCGATATAATAGTTGCTTAAACTTATTTATGGTTTCACAATTTTTAATATTATTTGGTAGGTCATTAAAATGTTTAAGTCCTTTATAATAAAGATTTGCTCGATCAGCTTCATTTGTAATTCCCACCACTCGGAAGTCATTTCGTCCTCTGGTGTTGTAGTTGTGTATCTGATTGACGTATCTAATTTTCTCGGTCAAATATGTGGGACAATTTTCTATCTTTATATTATAGATGAATTTCATTGCGTAATAAAATAAGCTCTGCTTTACACTCAGCCAATTTAATCGATCTAACATATCTTTTATGTGCGTATCTCTAGGCTTCCGCCATATAAATCTCATTGCCTTGTTTTGAAGTTTTTGCAGTAGTTCTAGTTGTGTATCCTTAGAAAGAAATATTACCTAAGGACAATAAATAAAATGTGGCTTAATTGTGCTTCTATATATTAATATTTTATGGTATTCACTTATGATGTGGCAAGTTCTATACATGAGATAAAGTTTTTGGTTTATTTTATTCACTAAATATTGAAAGTGTGCATCAAATTTAAGTTTACAATCTATCATTATACCCAAGTATTTAATTTCGTTTACTTTTTCTATTTCGCGATTATTTATGTATAATTTATGATTATTATAGTTATTGTGTGATATTATCATATATTTAGTTTTATCTGTATTTAGTTTTAACATATTTATACACATCCACTTGTAAAGAATATTCATATCAGACTGCATTTTATTAATAGCCACATCCAAACTAACATCACTAATTGCAATCAGTGCATCGTCTGCAAATAGTCTAACATCCCCGTACTTTAAACCGTCTTTAATCTCATTTATGTATATGAGAAACAGTACCGGCGCAAGGACAAAGCCTTGCGGTAGACCAATATTCACTGGTATCGCTGATGATGTCGTGTTTCCAATTTTTGTTTGTTGCTTTCTATTTGATAGATAATCTTCAAACCATTTTAATTCCATATCACGCACTCCAATTTTGTGTAGTTTCATAAGCAATAATTTTCTGTCTATAGTTTCAAATGCTCTTTTTAAATCTATGAAAGTTGATACAATGTATTTTTTATTCATCAAATCTTCACGCCATTCACTTATAACATAATTAATTGCAGTTTCACATGAGTGTTTGCTTCTAAAACCCGATAGCTCTGGAATAATAATATTGTTATCATTCAAATATTGCAGTAACTGATTTTTTACACTGTTTCAAGGATTTTTTTTCGTCACTTGGAAGCGTATTTATTGGCCGCATCTCTTCAGGTTTTATAGTATATTTTATTTTTTCAATTGGGACAATTTTGGAAATTTTCCATTCGTTAGGCACTTTTCCTTGCAGCATGCTATTATTGATGATATTGGCGTAAAAAAAAGCCGTGTACGTTATAGAATGTTTAATTACACCTTCAGATAAAATATTACCGCCAATTTTATTTTTAAATTTTTTAACTATTTCAATTATTTCGTTACTATCTACTGTTTGAAATTTAAATTGGTGATTAATAATATTTGTATTTCCCATAGTATTCTGCACAACGTCTATACCATTTTTAATGTCAATGACACTCTGAACAAAGAATTTATTTAAAAGTTCAACAATTGTGTGTGTTATAAAAATGTAAACAAAATTAATGTCAAAAAGTCTCCATACACTTAACAGTTACCAATAATAGTTTGACAATCTCCTGTAACCTTTTTGTCATGCTTGCAACCAGCTTTCTAGTAACTTCTGCTGGCACGTTCTCCTATTCGTTCAAAATTCTGTTTTTTATTTCTTCTCTATTTGAAACATTATGTTTGCGAACGCGCCGTTTAAGTTCCTCCCATAAATGCTCGATGGGGTTAACATCGGGTGATTGCGGAGGTGTATGAAGCTGCTGTCGCACCTTATGGATCATCCATTCTCGCACCAAGTTTGCGGTATGTTTCGGATCGTTGTCTTGTTGGGAAATCTTTTTTCGAGTGCTAATTTTAGGACATTTTCTCTTAAATTGTCTCTCAAAATGTTCAGATAAACATGCTGATCCATGGTACCATTAATAAAGTGAAAATTTCCAACCCCTTCAGCAGACATGCATCTCCAAAGCAGAACACTGCCACCTCCTTATCTCGCAGTGGAACAAATGTTTTTAATATCGAATGGAACGAATTTAGTTTCATCACTAAAGATTACGGATTCTCAAAATCAGGAGGTTTAGTAACATATTCCCTAGCAAAAAGTAACCGCTTTTTGGCGATTAGCTTCCAAAATTAACGGCTTCTTCCTGGCTGTACACACCTTATAGCCTGCCCTGTGTAAACAATTTCTCACTCTTTGTGAACAAACATTTTTCGAAAATACTACTACCCTACATCTTTTAATTTTGATGCACTCTTTTTGGGACCTATAATATTTGTCTAACGGTGGTGGCCTCTTCACATGGAGTCAGTTGATTTATATTGGTTTATAATGTACTGAGCAGTAGCATGCGACTTTTTAGCAATTTTTCCTATATTTCTGAACGATTCTCTATCTTTCCAGAAATCAATTATGATCTTTCGAACTTGAAATGAAATTTCACAATTTCTCTTGCTCATTTTTAGTATTCCGTATGGAACACTTATATGATGACTTCCGTGTCTGTCAGTCTGTCTGTCTGTCTGTCACATCCGATCTTCTCCGAAACTATTTGTCATAATAAGTTGAAATTTGGTAATAATATAGAAATTGATGGCCTCTCCAGAGCCATGTAGTTTTGAAAGTTAAATTCTGACTTAAGGAGTTAGTTTTGGGGGGTGAAATCGGAAGTGAAAAAAAAATTTTTTTACTAGGTCATCGAGTGTGGTATCAAATGAAAGCTTGTGAAAACACGAGTAAAATATATATATATATATATATATATATATATATATATATATATATATATATATTATATATATATATATATATATATATATATACATACATATATATATATATATATATATATGTAATACTTGCGCGCACTTTTCTTTGTATTATTTTTCAAAAATCGCGAAAAATTGTTTTCCACCCGCCTTATCTCGAAAAGTACTTATCAAAAAATTTTGAAAAAATTCTGGAATATTCTCCACGGGGTGTAGATTGAACGAAAATTATCACGAGTGCATTACTTTTAATAATTTATCCGATATATAAAAAAAAAAAAAAAAATTCAAGGTCATCAGTTTTCAGTAAACACTGGAAACAAACTTTGTTGAAAACTTATTTGGGGTGTGTTTTGGGAAATCACTGATCACAATTTTTTTTATTTTTTAAAAGCAATCAACGTACGGAACACTAATTGCGCAAGTTCAACTTGCACTTGACCGGTTTTTAATACTACTTTGCAAACCCACTGCAAAATTACCAGCAACAAGTAACAGATTATAAAGTATGGCCGAAAATTATTCATTTGTTTTCAGATTAGCGAGCAACAGATAGCTTGATAAAATACGGTTAATTATAATGTGTTTTTTTCAATGCAGTTCTTGAGTGTATGGAGACTTTTTTAACATTAATTTTGTTTACATTTTTATAACAATGATGTAACTTCTAAATAAAATGTTCCGTAGCTGTTTTTAATACTAATCTTCATTGGTTAAGTTTTAAATATTAAACATACTTTCTCATAGTTCCAATTAATTAGTTACACATAACAGAAAAATAGTATAGAAACCAGGTGGTGTATGGAGACTTTTTGGACTGACTGTATATGAATAAATTTTTACATCGCACAAGTCTCAGTACTATCCGTACTATTGTATGGATGTGAGTTCTGGAGTCTTGACCCTGGCTCAGAGAAACGACCGGAATCTTTTGAAATGTACCGCATCTCCTGGGTACAGAAAATAAAAAAAAAACACGGAAGTACTGGAAAGAATAAACAAAACGAATAAATTACTAACAACCATAAAAAATAAGAAAAACTCAATACTTCGGACATATTAATGAGGAGCCCAAAGTACGAATTGCTACGTCTAATTATTGAAGGCAAAATAAAATGCAAACGATCGATCGGAAGACGGCAGAATTCTTGGCTGAAGGACATGAGAAGGTGGTTTGGATGTGCTTGGAGTGAATTTTTCGAGCAGCAATTTCTAAAGTTTGTTTAGCTATCTGCATCGCCAACCTTCGTTACGAAACGGCGTTGTAAGAAGAAGGCGTACGAACTGTCTTTTATGTCTCCCGTTCCAGTAAATAATTTTATCGCCCGGTAAACACACATACGACTTATGCCAAGCGGTTTTAAAGTCTTAAAAATGTCGCTTATTTCCATACCGTACTTAAATAAAGCTATAACAGCAATCCTATTTTCTCTATCACCCCACTGCATTGTTTAAAGAATTCAAACTGTAAATATGTTTACACACAATAACTGTGTGTAAGTGTTAAGGTTTCTAGGTGGCGTACCTGGAAGTCCATAACAGTATTTATGGGAGTACTAGGTAAAATTCCTCGAAAAAAATATGTTAATTAAAACAGAATATTTTTATTGATATAAACTTTATTACCTCTTAAGCACATTTTCAAATAATTTTGACCTTTTCATAATTAGAAACCCTCTCGAACTTATCAACGTCTCACCATCGCCCCGTTCTCGTTCTTTCAGAAGCCTTTATCGCCCCAAATCTCCCTGTAAACAAATTTTTCCCCTGCCAATCTGGTAATATTATCTCAAAGGCTATTTTACGCGCTTCGGCCGCTCGTTCTACCCTTGTAATAATAACTCCCTGATAAAATGTCTTTCCTTCAAGTTAAAAGCAGTCCCTTAAGGCGATGTGTATAGTCGCCTTTGGATCGGTTTAGTCATTCGTGCCGTAAAATATTTTCCAATTTTAACATGGTTTGCGCCGAGAGGATTACGTACAGTGTTGGTAAGATTTATTCACGACTAGCTGTGCCCGCGGCTCCGCTCGCGTGCACTACAGAATTATTGTTTAGGTTTTTTTGCTGGCGGCAAACTTTTTTTTCCGACTTAATTCACTATTATCGTCACTGCTTAGTCCTTATGTTACCTAGCGTAACAAAATATATACTAAAAAACCTGGCCAGAAAACCTTTTGAATAAAAAAAAAAAACACGTAAATCGGATAAGTGGTTCTTGAGTGATAAGCGCACTAACGGACAGACAGAGAGACGTTGCGTTTTATAATAATGGGTAATTGCAAAAGTTCGTACCCGATTTTCATAGATGGCAGAAGCATGCACTTTTGACTGTGCTGATGTTTTTTCTATAATCATATTATTAACTAACAGTTATTTAAATGCGCCGTGAGTTAAAATAACCTTAAAAACTGTTTATTTAAATTAATTTGTGTACAAGGTTAATATTCAAAACAGAAAATGAATAGTTACATTTTCGTCACGTTATCTTATATGAATTTAAAAAGGGAAATCTTCTAGCACCCGCCGTATTTCCCTGACATTGCCCCTTTAGATTTTCATCTGTTTCGTCCTCTGCAAAATAATTTGAACGGCAAAAATTGTGATTCTATGGAAGAAGTCGAAAACTACCTTACGACTTTCTTTGAAGAAAAACCACGCAGTTTCTACAAAGAAGCAATTCAAAAACTTGTAAAACGATGGAAGACAGTTATAAATAATCGGTCAAGTGCAAGTTGAACTTGCGCAATTAGTGTTCCGTACGTTGATTGCATCTGAAATAAAAAATTTTGTTACGGAGGTATAAAATGATCAGTAACTGACTTCACAGAACACACCCCAAATGAGTTTTCAACAAAGTTTGTTTCCGATCTTTACTGAAAACTGATGACCTTGAAATTTTTTTATATATATATATATACCAGATAAATTATTAAAGGTAACACTCATGATAATTTTCGTTCAATATACACCCTGTGGAGAATATCCCAGAGTTTTTTAAAATTTGTGGAACAGTATTTTTCGAGATAGAGGAGGGAGACATCGATTTTTCGTGATTTTTCCAAAATAATACGAAGAAAAGTGTGCGCATGTAAGACATTATATATATTTTTGAACTCGTGTTTTTACAAGCTTTCATTTCACACCCCACTCGATCACCTAGTAAAAATTTTTTTTTTCATTTCCGATTTCACCCCGCAAAACTAACCCCTTAAGTCAAAATTTAACTTTCAAAACTACACGGCTCTGACGAGGCCATTAATTTCTATATTAGTACCAAATTTCAATTTTCTACGTCAAATTGTTTCGGAGAAACCGGGTGTGACAAACGGACAGACAGACACCGAAGGGGTCTTATAAGTGTTCCGTACGGAGCACTAAAAGCAATTGTGTTTTTTTAGAGAAAACAGAGGCGTGTCTAAAAACTATTTATTAAAAATTAGATAAACAGACTTACTATGTAAATAAATAAATTATATATATACAAATAATCAGCTCTATTTAATAAAGATTTTATCGGTTTACCTAGCCAAAACCGGGTATCCGGCCAAATCAACCTGATTTGGCAGGATACACTGTCAAATTTTTTGAGCAAAATAAAACTAAATTAAAAGTAACACTTCAAAATATGCATAAGAGAAAAATTTTAAACATAACAGCAACAAACCTAAATTATTTATTAGTTCAAAATTTAAACACAGAATATTTTAATATTTTAAATCCAGCAAAGGTAAATTGTAATGTAGGTATGTTAGAATTTCACCATTTTTAAACGACCATCTGTTCATATTTTCTTCATATACAGTCTATCAAGTAAGACCGTGTCCGCGATAATTTCTTTTTGGTAGACGCGATTCTGGCGATTCAACAAAAATCGGTTATTTATGACGCATTTTAGTAAAAGTATCAGTCGATTCCGAACTTTCGTCGAAATCACGTAAAATCCAAAATGAGTTCGAGACAGTCTTTCTTTGTCTTTCTTTTTTTTTTTTTTTTATTGGTCTGGCACACGTGCTGCAGGGAAGTCCCTAAAGCGCTCCAGGAGCGGCACGAGTGCGGAAAAAGCGATTCACGTTGTTCTTGAATCGCTGTAAATTGTACTCGGTGGGAAACACAGCGCTGGGCAAATTATTCCAAAGGGATGACGTTCTCCATATAAAAGATTGCTTGAAAAGCGTTGTACGCGGAGTAACAAGCTGAACCTCATACGGATGCGAAGCACCAGCGCGACGTGTATTTCTAACATGCACCGCTTTGGGAGGAATTAAGCGAGCTACATCCTTCGAACACTTTCCATGAAAATACTTGTAGAACAGACTCAAGTCGCCAACCGTTCTTCGATGTTTCAGCGAATCAAGGCCGCCGGTCAATTCCGGGTCCCCAATCAGACGGACCGCTCTTCTCTGAACAGAATCCAACAAATGCAGTGTATGTTTGGGAGCGGAGCCCCAAACGTGGGAGCAGTATTCCATAGTTGGTCGAATTTGGGCTTTGTAAAGAATTACCAGTTGTTCTGGGGTGTAAAGCTTTCTGGTTCTAAATAATATTCCCAACTTTTGAGAAGCTCTCCTTGCTATGCCTGCAACATGTTCATGCCAAGACATATTTGCTCCCAAACTAACGCCCAACAAATTGAGCGACGATGCTAGGGGAATGGAGTGCCCCGACATAACTATGTCGGGTTCAGCAACGTTAACTTTTTTAGAAAAAACTGCCGCTTGGGTTTTTGTAGCGTTAAATTCCACTTGGTTACTGTCACCCCAAGATAAAATTTCTTCCAGGTCTTTGTTAAGTTGAACGACCTCCTGCTGTCTGCGGATATTCGCCTGGGCAGCCGATGTCCGAGCGTTCAAGGCGAATGAAGAGACAAGCGTACTGTCATCTGCAAAGCTATAGATTGGATTCCCGGTCTTTTCCAGCAGATCGTTAATGTAAATGAGAAAGAGAGTAGGAGACAGTATGGCGCCCTGGGGCACACCAGCGTTGATAGTGACGGTGTTAGAAAGAAATCCGTCGACTGCCACTCGTAAAGAACGCTCTCTGAGGAAACATGAGAGCCACAAACAGAACCTTTCAGACATACCATAAGAGCGCAACTTAGCCAACAGTCCATCGTGCCAAACACGGTCGAATGCCTTGGATATGTCAAGAGCAACCGCTCGAGATTCTCCAAAGTGTTCAATTGCGTTGTTCCAAACATGTGTTACATAAGTCAGAAGATCTCCTTTTGATCTATGTTTACGAAAACCATATTGGTAATCGCTAATAATATTGAATCGTTCAAGATATTTTAGAAGATGCTCATTGATAACCTTTTCCATGACTTTCGATATTATTGAAAGCAGTGCAACTGGTCGGTAGTTATTTGGCAAGGTCTTCTTACCTTTTTTAGGTATCGGCTGAACCGTGGCACATTTCCAGCAGGACGGAAATATTCCCTTTCTGTAGGATAGGTTAAAAAGTCTACAGAAAACTGGTGTTAGTTCGCTTGCACAGTTTTTGAGAACTATGGCAGGTATTCCGTCAGCGCCAGAAGCCTTCTTGGTGTCTAGCTTCATTAAAATACGCTTTATGATGCGCTGTCTGAAGACAACATCGGGCATCCTTGACTGCAATATGGGAATAGTAGGTGGTGTTTTTCCTTGGAAATCGACAGTAGAATGTGAATGTGTGCTCCATCCAAAGGGGCCTAAAACGGCACATTTCGCGGCCGCTAAATATAAAAAGTCGGTGTCGTTTTTAAAGAACTCATTTTAACGTGGCGAAAAATGTCGACGACTTGCCAAAACGTGACTCGGTAGGCAAAGTCGAAGAACGAATCATTTCTTTATTTTCACGGGACCCTAAATTGACGCTGTGTCAAGGAGCGGCAAAATTAAGAAAATCAGGTTTGAATGCGGTCCATGAGACAATTCGACAACATCTTCGTGCTCATGATATCAAATTCCGAAGCACGTTGAAGAAACCCTTGTTGGGAGAACATCACGTCGCGAAGCGGCTCGCTTGGACCCAGGACAACATCGACCGTGACTGGGACAACGTGATCTCCACGGACGAAGCTTCCTTTTTGGTATATGCTACCGCCCCTCGGGCCTGGACAACTGCACGAATCCTTTCGTTCAGCAATCCGTCAAACTTCCAATCAAAGTGCATGTTTGGGGATGCTTTTCCAAACAACGGTTCGTCAATTTGTATCTCTTCACGTACAATTTAAATGAGAAAAAAATGTGTGATATTTATGAAAAAGCCTTGTTACGAACTGTCAAACGCTGGCTTAAAAGGAGGATTGGATCCTACAAGAAGATAATGACCCAAAACACCGTAACAAGTTGTGCAAGGGCTGGAAGGTGTAAGCAAAAGTTAAATATCAGAATTGCACAATCGCCGAACGCCAACCCTATTGAAAACGTTTGATCCCTTGTAAAGAGAACGTTGAAAAAAGACTCTGATGACCTTAACTCAGTTATCTCGCGAGATTCGAAAAATTTGGAGATCATTACCCCGTGAATATGCGCAAAATCTCGTGGACAACATGCCTGGAAGATGCCAGATGATTATTGGTACAAGAATTGGACGATTGGACAACTTACTAAGGTAATTGGGCCGTTGTTAGCACACCAAAGAATACACTGATGGAAAAAAAATGTTCTCGAAACATATTTTTTCAAGAATACGAGCGGTCACGATCGTACTTGATAGATTGTAAGTTTGAAAAGTTACAGGAATTTGTGTACATGTACTTCCAAACTGATTCATGTAAATATTATTTTATAGTGTAGATTTTTTTCCCAATACAATACCACCCTGCTGACTTTCGACAACAGACTTACCTGGAAAGCGCACATAAATACACTTAGAACACGCACAGCCTCTGACCTAAACCTTCTGCGACTCCTCTCGGGCTTGACGTGGGGTGCCGACTTTCCATCTTTACTTCACATATACAAAGCAGTCATTCTTCTCAAACTCTCTTACGGAGACTTCATCTACGACTCGGCTAGTACTCACACCAAAAAGATTCTCGACCCGATTCAAAATCAGGCTCTTCGCCTTGCTACGGGTGCCTTCCGCTCATCCCCAATCTCAAGCATACAGTGTATCGCCGCTACCCCCCGCATTACAACACACCAGAAACTTTTCCCTCCTTAAATACTATTCCTCCTCTCTGTTTCGACCACACGCCAAAATTTCCTTAAACCCAATTAACTCCCACCTAACAAATATAAATCTCCCCCCAAATTCAATCCCTTAAAGAATCAGTAACCAAATTACATCATACAATATCCCCCATCCTAAATACAAATACTCCCTTTTCTCCATCTTCCCACCATGGCTCTCTCCACATCCGAACATAAATCTATCTATGACACACTAAAACAAGACCGACTACTCCAAAACTCTGCTCAACAAACTAATGCAGGAAACAATCTCTAAAAACTATCCAAATCACACATAAATCTTTACGGACGGCTCTAAATCCGATAAAGGGGTCGGCGCTGCATTCATTACGCATAACATTACAAAAATGTTTAAACTCCCAAAACACGCTACTATTTTTACCGCTGAACTACTAGCTCTAAAAGAAGCTATCAAATACTCACTAACAAAACTCTACAAGAAACCAATTCTTATAATCGCAGACTCCCTCAGCGCCTTATCAGCTATCAGTTTAAGAAACTTAGATTATAACTACATTAGACACATCTATGACCTAATATACACAGCATCTCTGAAACGAAGATCCATCGGACTACTTTGGGCCCCCAACCACATTAGCAATAAAGGTAACGATAGAGCGGACTACTTTGCAAAGCGTGCCATCGAGCGCTGCACTCCAATCACGGCAGAACACCACCACTCGGACTTCAACAAGCATCTTAGATCCAGCCACAAAGCACTGTTTCAACTAGACTGGGACTTGCAAGATCCAAATAACAAGAAATGGCCCATTAAACCTGAAGTTTACCCTCCACTCGATCAACCAACATGGGAAGAAGGGACATCGTGTACAGAAGACGACTAGCGATAGGCCACACGCACGCCACCCACTCCCATCTCAAGAATAAGGAACCACCACCTATATGCTCAGGCTGCAACGCGCCTCTAGCCGTCCTACATATATTTCAGTCGGCGCACTACAAGAGTACCAGAAACAAACACTACATACCTTCTAATCTAAAATGTGTCATAGATTCATTTGAACAGATTAAAGTCAATGTCAACAATTTCCTCCAAGAAATTCGTTTTAAAGTCTAAAACACTTGGCGGGGCGCTAAATGACCTCTGCAGTCGATGCGCCCAGTCTCAATAACAACAACAACAATACCACCCTCAACGGGGAAAGTAAAAGTTAGTATTCCGTTTTTTTTTTCATAAAATAAAAGCACGTTTACAATTTTTTTCGTTATTTCAGCTTGTGACATCCTGTAAAATGGCTCCATGCAAAACTGTAATACTTAACATAGTCCTGAAATATTATCATGTCCTCTTTTACTGCCGCCATTATAAAAACTTCAACTCGACCAAAAACACAATGATGCATTGTCGACAACGGTCTCCGGAATTACCATTCCGAGTCTGGTGCACCGAGTCCCGATGTGAATTCGTAATGTTTCTTGCGTGGCGGCCATAACTGTCTACAGCACTACGTGCTAGATAATAGAGAGGTTTTGCAAGCGAATTCTAATCGTTTTACAGCAAATTTATTACAATAAATACTTCACTCCCGGTTAAACTTCTGCTTTGATCACCGTATGGTCTCAGCGGTGAAGCAGTCAATCGAGTGAATCATGTCCAATCCATGGACTAAATCTACACTGATAAAATTTTGATTTCAGGGCGACACACAGTAGTCCGAAAACCCGAAAAGCTGGCCATAATATAAGAACCAAAAGGTTCTTGAGTGATAAGCGCACTAACTGACAGACAGAGAGACGTTACATTTTATATGTATAGGTATATATATATATATATATATATATATATATATATATATATATATATATATATATATATATATATATATATATATATAATAGATATTCTTTGCTACACGATGTTGTTCTAGATTTAATGGTTTAGGCAGTGTATTACAAGAGAACGCGCTAGCGGCAAACTTTTTTCCGACTTGATTCACTATTATTGGCACTGCTTATTCCTTATGTTACCTAACGTAATAAAATATAGCCTATAACGTGGCCACAGAACATATGTATGTTTTAAAAAAAGAAGCACGTAAATCGGATAAGTGGTTCTCCAGTGATAAGCGCACTCACGGACAGACAGACAGAGAGACGTTGCATTATATATATACATATATATATATATATATATATATATATATATATATATATATATATATATATATATATATATATATATATATATATGGGACGATCCGCGTCAACCGGATCAGAGCTACGACCAAAATTAGAAGCAACCAAAAAACTTGACCAAGGGCTCATTTTAAAGCTTAGATCTACTTTCAAATGCCAAGTGCGCTTTTGAAAAATCCAATATGGCGGCTCCAATATGACAGCCGGTAGCCGGAGAAAAATCAAGAGTCCAGCAAAAAAAAAAGCTTGTAAAAATAAAAATTCGCAACTGTTTGGGTCGTTTTTTGGCTCAAATTGTAGCTGATGGACGCCCCAAGAAATTGGGGTGGTAAGTTGACAAAATTCAACATGGCGGTTCCAATATGGCTGTCAAAAATCCAATATGATGGCCGAATTTTCGCAAATGGACCGATTTGCACTAAATTTGGTAAACGGGGGTTTTTAGGGTCGCTGATCACGAATCCAAGGTCTGATTTGCCAAATTCAAGATGGCGGATGAAATTTTCGAAAATCTATCGATTTGTACCAAATTTGTTATACGGGGGTTTTTGGGGTCCCTGATAACGAATCTGAGGTTAAATTTCTAAAATTCTTAAATTCAAGAAGGTGGACTCAATATAGTGGAAACTGAATAAGGCAATCCACTATATTGGGTCCGCCATCTTGAATTTGGCAAATCAGACCTCGGATTCGTGATCAGCTACCCTAAAAACCCCCGTTTACCAAATTTAATGCAAATCGGTTCATTTGCGAAAATTCGGCCACCATATTGGATTTTTGACCGCCATATTAGATCCGCCATGTTGGGTTTTGTCAACTTACCACCCCAATTTTTTGGGGCGTCCATCAGCTACAATTTGAGCCAAAAAACGACCCAAACAGTTGCGAATTTTTATTTTTACAGGCTTCTTTTGCTGGACACTTGATTTTTCTCCGGTTACCGGCCGCCATATTGGAGCCGCCATATTGGATTTTTCAAAGGCGCACTCGGCATTTGAAAGTAGACGCTCTAAGCTTTAAAATGAGCCCTCGGTCAAGTTTTTTGGTTGCTTCTAATTTTGGTCGTAGCTCTGATCCGGTTGACGCGGATCGTCCCATATATATATATATATATATATATATATATATATATATATATATATATATATATATATATATATATATATATATATATTATGTAATTGCCATCGATCATACTAACAAATAACAAAAACTTTAAAAACCTTGAATCAACTGTTATAAGCTAAGATGAGATTTTTACGCCTTCCATGGATATTTAGGAATTTTTACCTGATTGAATACTTCTGCCAATTCGTCTACTATGATTTACGACCACTCAGGTGCATCTTCCGCTTGCATCTGTCTCATAGCTTTCATTTCATTTCGAAGCGTCGAGTACCACGCAGCATCTCTCGTGAAGCACGTCAGACGTCATCAAGTTTAAACTATTATAGAAAGTGCAAAAGTGAACGAATTTTAATTATGTAAAATGAATTCTGTCGTTGAAGGTGAGTACAATTTCACCGTGTTTCTGGAATTTCATATTTACTTAATCTTAAGTGAGTAATTAACTGTTCAATTATCGAGCTTTTTAAGAAAATATTCCCAAAAATCTTTCAAGAACAAGCAAAGGGTTAAAAACTCCATTGAACTCCGACGCGATATAAGTTGGAGGTTGTTTATTAGACATTTTTCGCCAAAATATCGAAAAATTGGGTGCTAGATGTCGCAAGTTTAGTATCTGTGTTAGTTTTTGTGCGTGGATGCCATGAACGCGTCAATCTTATTTTCATCTTAAAATTCGAGAGTGTTGCAAACTTACAAAATATTGTTAAAAAATTCGGGGTAATGTTAAAAAATTCATCCAATTGTTTGAAAATTCGGGAAATTGTTGCAAAATGTGAAAAATAGTTAACAAATTCGGGTAAATGTTGCAAAATGGGAAAAATACTTTATAAATTCTGTAAATTGTAGGAAAAATGATAAAGTTAGTTAAACAATTCGGGAAAATGTTGCAGCATGTAGCAAATTGTTTACAACTTCGGGAAATTGTTGCTAAAATTGAAAAATAATTGAAAATTTCAATAAAATGTTACTAAATTGGAAAAATAATTTTAAAATTCTGAAAACTGTTACACAATGTAGTAAATTGTTTAAAAATTCTGGAAGTTGTTGCAAAATGGCAAAAATGGTTTAAAAATGAGGGAGAAAGTTGCAAAATCGAAAAAATACTTAAACAAATTTAGTAACGGTTGCACATTTTTCCAATTTTTTTTAGCTATTGACAACAATTGCCCAAAATTAATGGAAAATATTGAACTAAAATGTATGGATTTTTTTATTTTTACAGAAAAGACCTTTTCCTACTAGTCAAAAACCAATTACATGATAACATAAATGTAATTATTGTCAGTATTGACGCGGAAGTGATAAAAATAACTTCGCATACATGTATTTTGCCAGAAGATTTGAAGAAACCAATTGTCAAATTGCTGACAGAATTCCGAAACAGATGGCAACAAGTCCACAGAATCCAAAAGCAATTCTTTGCAAAGTTTGATGATGGCTCAATGTTTGTGTGTCGTTAACAAATAGGTATGATACGGAAAACAGGGAACCAACAGGAATGAACACCTCAGGGCGTCCTTTATCGGGTTGGGACGATTCGCCATTTTGAAGTCCCTATTTTGTTGAAATTTGAACTTCATATCCGTAATCAGCGATTCCAAAAACCCAATATACAGAATTTCATAAAACTAATCTGCCATTTTGAAGCCGCCATGTTGTTTTTTGCAATTTGAATTTTATACTCGTGATCAGCGGTCCCGAAAACCCCGATATATACCGAGTTTTGTCGAAATCGAATAATACCTTCATATTTTGGCCAGCTTTTCGGGACATTTTTCTCCTGTACGGAATGCGGCAGACCGATAGCGGACGAATACGGACGTACACAGTGTATTTGTGAAAAAACAGCTTTTCACGTTACTGCTTTTTTTCATGTTTCCGTTTGTCGGCCTATCTGCCTGTTGGCACCATAACTTTCGAGCCAAACGAAATGTCGATTTTAAATTTGGTACACATATAACACTTGAAGTAGGAAAGCAACCTAGAGTTTTTCAGCGACATCGCGTCAGGAAGAGGACACGAGATAAATTTTATATAGTAACAAGAGTATTATTAGAATTTTTTCTATATTATAACTGAAAAAGTTAAGCAAAATTATTCATAAATAAACTTAAACGGGTTAAAGTGGTAGCGGAGCGATTTGGATGAGCTGCTCCATATATTCCATTCCATATCCATTATTATCAATCAGTTTAAGGGTTCCTGAAGTGGAGAAAACTGAGAATGATGTCATTTTAAGAGAACTAGCTTGTAGGGTTCAACTTTTTGCCCATTAGTACAGGATGAGTCAACGATACAGTAAAGTTCATTATCTCATTTGTTTCGGGAATGACGAAAAAATGTTAAAAATTCTTAAGGGATTGTTAAATTATTATTTTTGATTATACATGGTACCTCAAAAAAGTGTGGTCGATAAAACATATGTTTTTTTTTTAAATGTAACATCCTATTTTCTAATTTATTTTTAAAAACCTAAACCAAGCAGTTTTTCTAATATTTCATTTTTTTTTTAAATATACTAGTTTTCAGTTTTGTTAAAAATTGCCATAGCGCAATTGTTTCTGAAGGTGGAATATTCATAATTTGTACGAGCATTCTATAGAGATAAAAAAAAATATATGTAAAGAAATTTGAGTTAGTTGCTACAGGGTGTTCAAAATAAATTTATACATTTCGACTGTTTTATATTTAAAAATGACACACCCTGTATATTATTATTTTTTCCGATAGATTTTACAAAACCATTCAACTTTTATTAGGTATGTCATATACCTATTTCTAATAGTTTTCGATTTATTTTGAATTTCTCAATTAACTGTTGAATAATAATGCATGTTATGGCTGTTAACTGCTCCATTACTGCGAAAAGTAGCTTCATCAGAAAACATTATTTTTGATAAAAAATTTGGATCAGCCTCTATTGCGTATTTTCTCGTGGTGCAATTAGCCGTAGATTGGGATGTGTCAGATAAGTCAGCTAGTTGACGGCTGCTGACCTGGGGATTATCTTCAACATGAAGTAAAATCTCCATTTCTTTTTCCTCATTGGTAGCACTCTGGTTTACTACTTTCCCTTTCATATACTCAATGCTACCACTACCATCAAACCGTTCTATTAAGCACTGAAAAGATTTCCTAGATGGAATACGTCTCTTAGGGTACTTCGCTCCGTAAAGCCTTACTGCCAAAAGACAATTTTTTTCCGCCTCCCCCAGTATATAAACCATATCAATTAATTCATTTTTAGGAAAATCCATAACTATTACCTTTGTACGTCACTTACTACAACAAATTTAACATATTTTTACTTGCTTAATAGACATGTCAAAATTTGACAAGGCCTACATTTTTTGTTTTGGCTTGGCAACTATGATGTTATAGCTTAAGTGTATTAAAAACAAGGATAAAAATTGAAAAATTCAAAATAAATCGAAAACTATTAGAAATAGGTATATGACATACATAATAAAAGTTGGACGGTTTTGTAAAATCTATCAGAGAAAATAATAATATATAGGGTGTGCGATTTAAAAAAGTTGAGATTTTTTCAATTTAAAATAGTCGAAATGCATAAATTTATTTTGAACACTCTGTAGCATCTAACTCAAATTTCTTTACATATATCTTTTTTCATCTCTATAGAACGCTCGTATCAATTATGAGTATTTCACCTTCAGAAACAATGGCGCTACTGGCAATTTTTTATAAAACTGAAAACTAGTATATTAGAAAAACTACTAGTTTTAAGTATATAACATTATTAATAAAAAAGTTATAAAATTTTACGCAGAATTTAAAAATAAATTAGAAAACAGGATGTTCCATTTAAAAAAAAAACATGTTTATCGGCCACACTTTTTTTAAGTATCCTGTATACTCAAAAATAATTTTAAACTGTGCACCTTAACATTCCCTAAAACTATTGTACTTAACATTTTTTCGTCATTTCCGAAACAAATGAGATAATGAACTTTACTCTATCGTTGACGCACCCTGTATATAGCGTTAAAAAATATCGACTTGTAATGATTGAAATAAGTTATTCTTTGGTGTGAGAAAGTAAAATATGGAAAATTATCGATAGCTACAGTCTGTCAAGTAAGAACGTGTCCGCGATAATTCATTTCTGAAAGGTGCATTTTGGTTCTAGCGATTCAACAAAAAATCTGTAGAGGGAACCTTTGTCTACAACTTATTTTAATAAAAGTATCAGTCCATTCCGAACTTTCGTCGAAATCACGTAAAATCCAAAATGAGTCACTTGTTTACGCGTCGGTTCGAGGCAGTCTTTCTTTGTTCCCATCCAAAGGAGCCTAAAATGACACATTCCGCGGCCGCTAAATATATTAAAAAGTCAATATCGTTTGAGAAGAAGTGGGTAAATCGATTTTACGAGACGAAAAATGTCAACGACTTGTTAAAACGTGACTCGGTAGGTCGAAAAACGAATCGTGTCTTTGTTTTCACGGTACCCGAAAATCGGGTTTGAATGTGTCCCATGAGACCATTCGACATCTTCGTGCTCATGATGTCAAATTTCGAAGCATGTTGAAGGAATCTTTGCTGGGTGAAAATCACTTCGCTTGGATCCACGATAAAATACTAGAGTGGCCCTCACAATCGCCCGACGCCACCTCTATTGAAAACATTTAGTCCCTTGTAAAGAGAAAGCTCAGGAGAAAGACTCTGAGGAATTTGACTCAGTTGTGTTGCGAGATTCAAAAATTTTTTGCCACACGAGTACGCAAAAAATCTGGTCGACAGCATGCCTCGAAGATGCCAGGCTATTAATGATGCAGGAGGCGACTGGACCATTTACTAAGGTAATTGCACCGTTGTTAGCACACCAAACAATACATCGATATCAAAAAAATTTTTCGAAACACATTTTTTCAAGAATACGAGCGATCACGTTCTTACTTGACAAACTGAATCTCCAAGAGTCGAATTTACGCTCTGTACCGCCATCTTGCGCCTCCTACCCGTTGCGTGAGTGCAGTAAGCCAAATAAATTTGAACTTATTTGTGGGGCCATCCCTATTTAGACCACTTAGGCTTAGACTAGGAATGGGATTTTTTTCAATATATCGATTTTTCGAATTACAATACATGAGTCCAAAACTCATCGATATATCGATGGTTATCGAAAATTATCAGGTTATCGATAGACATCACTTATTTAAATCTCCCAGTGATCAGTTGTAACAGATCTATTTTTTTTGTAAAAAAATGTATTTTTTGGAATTCTCCCTCGCTCTAGTCATCAATTTTTGATCGATAGATACGTTAACATCGACTATCGATAAGTAAAATTGATTATCGCCCATCCCTATCGAATATGTCCCAAAAGTTATCGAGTCATTTTTATAGGATCTTTTTAATATTTAAAACTTTTTTCTAGTCTGTACAAATGCACGAATCTAAATATTTTATAATAAGAGTTGCATAATAAAAATAACTGAGGAAAAATCCCTCATTGCTGACATATCCTCGTAAATATCCATTAAAAACTAATCAAGATACAACGTTCGCTATACTTTAATTAAAAAATGCAGTCAACTTACTACTCCGTCATTAAAGTTTCTACAGTAAACAAGGAAAAAAAAACAATTTAAAGCTACTTTGTTGAAGTTTTTTGGTTGCATTAACGATATAACCCATACTGGCGTACTTTTATTAAGACATAAAATAATTTACCGACCAGAGGTAAGTGAAAAATTACCAACCAGTGGCGTATTTATAGTTAAATCCACGAGATAAAAAATTTATTATTAAATAATAATACCAATAACAGTCACTATTAAGAATTGGATTATATTTACAACTAGCCGGGCCCGCAGCTCCGCTCGCGTGGACTTGATTCACCACTATCGTCACTGCTTATTCCTTAATTTACCCAACGTAATAAAATATCTCCCATTATTTCCCCTTATCTCTCAATATTACTCCTTATCTCCCATTATCTCTACATAATTTCGATTATCTAGACTTAACTCTGCCCATCTCCCATTATTTCTCCTTATCTCCCATTATTTCTCCTTATCTCCCATTATTTCTCCTTATCTCCCATTATCTCACCTTATCTCCCATTATCTAGGCTTATCTCGACTTATCTCTCAATATTTCTCCTTATCTCCCCTTATTTCTCCTTATCTCCCATTATCTCACCATAACTCCCATTATCTAGACTTATCTTTGCTTATCTCCCATTATTTCTCCATATCTCCCATTATTTAAATTTATCTCCCATTATCTCACCTTATCTCCCATTATCGAGCCTTATCTCGACTTATCTCCCATTATTTCTCCTTATCTCCCATTATCTAGGCTTATATCGAATTATATAGAACATATGTTTAAATTTAAAAAACACGTAAATCGGATAAGTGGTTCTCAAGTGATAAGCGCACTAACGGACAGACAGACAGACAGAAAGACATTGCATTTTATATATATTCTAGATAGAAGATTATAGATAACTTGGCCAGAGAACAAATGTATGAATTAAAAAAAAACACATAAATCGGATAAGGGGTTCTCAAGTGATAAGCGCACTAACGGACAGACACACAGGCAGAGAGACGTTGCATTTTATATATATTATATTCTTTACTACATGATATTGTTTCATATTTAATGCTTTAGGCAGTGTATTGCAAAAGAACGCGCTAGTGGCAAACTTTTTTCCGACTTGATTCACTATTATAGTCACTGCTTATTCCTTATGTCACCTAAAATATATCCTATAACCTGGCCAGAGAACATATGTATGTTCAACAAAAAAGCACGTAAATCGGATAAGTGGTTCTCCAGTGATAAGCGCACTAACGGACAGTCAGACAGACAGAGAGGCGTTGCATTTTATATATATTATAGATATTCTTTACTACATGATATTGTTCCATATTTAATGGTTTAGCATGTTTAAAAAAAAGCACGTAAATCGGATAAGTGGTTCTCCAGTGATAAGCGCACTAACGGACAGACAGACAGACAGACAGAGAGGCGTTGCATTTTATATATATTATAGATATTCTTTACTACATGATATTGTTCCATATTTAATGGTTTAAAAGGACAAACAGACAGATATACGTTACATTTTATATATATTATAGATGTAATAAAATATATATCTATAACCTGGTCAGAGAACATATGTATGAATTTAAAAAATCACGTAAATCGGATAAGTGGATCTCGAGGGATAAGCGCACTAATGGACAGACAGACAGACAGAGAGTCATTGCATTTTGTATATATTATAGATATAGATTATTATTATTATGTACCCTGGCCAAAGAATATATGTATGAATTTAAAAAAAAGACACATAAATCGGATAAGTGGTTTTCGCGTGATAAACGCACTAATGGACAGATAAACAGACAGAGAGACATTGCATTTTATATATAATATAGATTATAGATATTCTCTGCCACATAATATTGTTCCATAATTAATGGTTTAGGCGGTATATTGCAAGGCAACGCGGTAGCGGCGAACTTTTTTCCGACATTATTCACTATTTTACGTCACTACTCATTCCTTATGCCACCTATCGTAATAAAATATAGCCTATAACCTGGCCAGAGAACATATGTATGTTTTAAAAAAAAAGTACGTAAATCGGATAAGTGGTTCTCCAGTGATAAGCGCACTAACGGACAGACAGACAGACAGACAGACAGACAGAGAGACGTTGCATTTTATATATATTATAGATCATTAAATTACTAAATATTAACACGTTTTATGCATAACTTATAATAACTGCAATTGCAAAGGAAGCACTCGGAGAACGTAAAATAAACAGAACATCAAGAAGACCGAATAAAACACCTTCTGCGAGGAAGTGAAATTAAAATGCCAAGAATAAACAAAAGCCTCTCTTAAATATAGATCAAGAAAAACCAGAGAAACATAGGAAGACTATAAGAGAGTCCGCAATGAAACAAACTCACTAGTGAGAAAACAGAAAATGAAACACTAGGAAAAATTATCTGAAGAAATAGAACATGACTTTTATGGTATGCAAAAGGAGATTTGGAGAATGATACCTAGACGGCGAAAGCAAATGGAACCCGAAACACGAGAAATAGTAATCAACGAAGCATCAGAAATAGATGATAAACAGGTGGAGGAAGATCTCAAAAAATTAAAAAACCGAAAATCAGCTGGTAAGGACGAAATACAAAATGAATTATTAAAGTACGGAGGAGTGAAACTGATTAAAGAATTAACAAAGCCCATAAACAACATAACACAGGGATCGCGAATACCAGAAGAATGGAGAACAAGCATAATGACACCACTTTTTAAAAAGGAGGAAATAACTCCACTTATACAGCTTTCCGAAGAACAAGGATTCAGGAGCGGAAGATCCTGTAACAACGCAGTATTTGTAATCAGACAAATTACTGAAAAACCAATTAAGTATAACAGACCAGCGTTCTTATACTTTATAGATTTGGTAAAAGCATTTGATAGAGTTCAGCTGCAAGACGTAGTGCACACACGCCCACGAAAAAAATGGAACGACCACCTGTAGCCACGATACATTAAAAAAAAACTGGCAGGAATGCCTAATATAAAGAAGGCACCAAAAAAAATTTCTCAAAAAATGCGCGAGAGAACTACCGACCAGTCACACTGCTGTCAATAATATCGAAAATTATGGAAAAGGATATCAATCAGTATCTTTTAACATCTCTATCTCTTATTAGAGACCATCAATATGACTTTAGTAAGCAAAGATCAACAGTAGATTTTCTAGCTTCTGTAACACATTTTTGGAACTACGCAATTGAACGTTTTGGAGCGGTTGCATTTGATATGTCCAAGGCATTCGACCGTGTTTGACAAGATGGATTTTTGGCTAAACTTCGATATTACGGTATGTTTGAAAGGTTTTGTTTATAGCTCTCATGTTTCTTCAGAGAACATTCTTTACGAGTGGCCGTCGACGAATTTGTTTTTAATACCTTCACTATCAACGCCGGTGGGCCCCAAGGCTCCATACTGGCTCCTACTCTCTTTCGCATTTACATTAACAATCTACCTGGAAAGGATCAGGAATCCAATATACAGCTTTACAGATGACAGTACGCTTATTTCTTCATTCCCTTTGAACGCTGGAACATCGGCTATTCATGTAAATATCCGCAGGAAGTCGTTCAATTTAACATAGACCTGGAGGAAATTCTATCTTGGGGTGACAGTAACCAAGTAAAACTTAACTCTACAAAAACCCGGGCGACAGTTTTTCCAAAAAAGGTTAACATTGCTGAACCCGACATAGTTATGTCGCCTTTGCCTGCCGTTGGTGCCTTTTTAAGTGTTCCATAGACAACGGGGAGCTACAGTTTAGTGCCAGTTCCGAACTGCCAAAAAGGGCTTTACTAGGCATAATACTACGGGTGGTTTGCCATTACCTTCCCCAAAGAGGCAGGTGTCACGTTGTAAAGGCTTTTTCTTTATTATTTTCTCGGGCCGAGATACGATCGGCGGTGTAGAAAGTAGACTACGCTATCGCTACCTCTATACAAGCTTTGGCAAACACTTGGGGAACATCATCCCTTTGGAATGATTTGCACTGGACTGAAAGAAGAGAAGAACCAACATTAGTGATGAACACCGTGTGGGAAAACCAGTTTTTGGGTCTATCCCAGAAAATGTTGAGGCTGTGCATGGATATTGGAAAATCGACAAATTGGGCTGACACATATAGCAGAAAACCCTAAATAATTCATACGAACGTATTTTTTACATTGTCTCTTTAGATTTCTCTATGAGAAAACATAATTATTTGGATCGGATAGTAACTACGTGGATCAGGAAAAGTTTTTGGATCCATTTTTTTGAAGCAATGATGGAATAATTCTTACATATTACTTGGAACACGGCAAAACAGTGGCTGGAGAATATTATTTATTCTTCATTGTTAACTAAACTTTGCCAGTTGTAGAAAAACGCCGAGGAAAAGCCTAAAGGGGTGTCGTTTTGCAAGACAATGGGCCTGCATGAAAACCTCTGTTAGTTTTGCAAAAAAAAAGGGCTTTAATCTGATTGATTATTACCCATATTCCCCTGATTTGGCACCCTTGGACCATCAACTATTTCCAAAACAGAAAAAAACATTTGAAAGGACACAAATATCATTTAAATATTGTCAAAAATTGGTTTGCAAACCAAGACAAAGATTTTTGTTTTAAAAGGTGTAAAGTTGAAAGGAGATTATGTTGAATAAACAATTTTGTTTTTGAGATTTGTAGGTTTCTTTTATGCTAGGCTAGATACTTATCAGGACGTCCGCGTACAGTACAATACAGTCAAATAATAAAAATAATAGATAAACACCTTAACTCAATGCCTGAGGCCGTCGACGAAGGAATTTAACTGTTTAGTCTTACTTGTACTATTAGAAATTGATTGATAATAGTATATATAGATTAGAGTCATTTGGTCACATTTTTATTGATAATATCATATATATGTACATAAATTACGGGTATTTGATCAGTTTTATTCTTAAAAGTGCTTATTTTTTTTTATTTTATCTTAAAACGCACATTTTGAAACTTTGCAAGACAATTTATTTGAATACCTTGTATTATGGAAGTAAGTTTGTGTAAGTTTGTGTATATTATTTAATTTCAATTTCATGTTAATAAAGAACCTTGTCGTAATTTCTAGTATATTTTTATTTTCTCATTCCCGTTTTTAGGTCATATAATAAAACACAATTTACATATTTGAAATGAAGGAGTTTAGTAATTAATTAATTACATCTATAATTTTGTCCTGGAGATATTGACTTTCCACTACTAATTTTAGTTTAATAATCCTATGCATACTGTGAGATAGGCTCGCCAAATTATACATTCTAATTGATTCCCTCTCCCATTCCGCTCCTGTCCGAAACAACAACATGCATAATTAAGCACGGGCGTACTTCGAGCGAGAGGCCTAACAATCATTCGTGGCCCCTCTGGACTAAAATCCACTCTGTGCGTGTTAGGACAGCGGGCAGAAATATTGCATTATCACTGCATTCTTCCCTCATCCCCTTTCCGAGTTTCGGAGACACGTTTTGGAGGAGTAAAATGGAAGGCAGTAGACAGGGATGGACCTAGTAAACCAAGCATCTAATAAAGATAGTGACATTTTTGTACGTTTTGACACGTACGTGCCCTTTATTCCCTTTTCCTTAAGATCAAGGGATGTGCCCGTAATTTTTATCTTTTGTAACTCAGGCTATATATATATATATATATATATATATATATATATATATATATATATATATATATATATATATATATATATATATATATGGTGTTATAGAATTCACTGCATAAATTGGAACTGACGCCTCCTTTTAGCAAAACCGATTGCAGGAAATTCACCTTAAATAGCGGATCTCAATATTAAAGGAAAAAATCGACCTTAAAGAAATGATGACATGAGTATTTTTTCACGCCGTCACTAGTGGACCATACAACTCCAGTCTAACGTGTTCTGCTTTATTTTAAAACCGACAAGTATTTAATGTCGGCGCGGCATCTGTCGCCAACAACAAATGTTCTATTTTCGGCGTCAGGTGACTTTGTCGGTAGCTTTTTAGTAGCTCTCTCTCTGCTTGGTGATGGTCAAGTGACAACGTCCTCTACCAAAGCGTCAAATTCACGTTTAGTTTGTTTATTTACAGTGGACGTTTACAAATTTTGCAATATGTGGTAGGTAAAATGAGTTTTTAGAAGTTTGTAGAAAGTGTAGAATATAGCAGCAAGTGTAATGGTTGGTGTCTTTCGGTCAAGTTGGTTTAGTTATAAATATGTAACGCAACCATATTTTATATGGAGATCGACTGTACATTTAAGGTACATAAAAATAATAAATTAATAAGTTTTTACTTTTTGTTTTTTCACTTTAGCACTAAAAAATCTTACATTTTTTTCCAAGAAAAGCGTTTACCATTTCGGTATTAATCTTGAAAAAGTTAAGAGAAAAACAAAGCGAGCCCCTTCGCGACGTGATTTTCGACTAGCAAGATTTCTTCAATGTGCTTCGAAATTTGACATCATGAACACGAAGATGGGATACATTCAAACCAGATTTTCTTAAGCTGAATCCGAATTCGTTGTCGGTTTCACCCCATCGAGTCATGATTTGCCCCTAACCTTAAGAAATTCAAAATGGCGGATCCGATATGACGGGTAGGAATTCTGAAGTCTAAATTACTATAAAAGTCGATATTTATTACATTTTTTTTTCCTTAACTTTGACGAAACGGGGACGTGGCGGTGTTGACGTTTTTAAACTAATTAGAATGAAATTACTTCCTTTTCTTATGAAAACGTTCGCGGATCATTTTTTTTTGGTATGGTTGTAACAAAAACGCCAAACTAATTAATTTTAACGGACGATTTCTCCCAGAAGAAATAAAATATATGAAAAATTCAAATTGCATTTTGAAGAGGAAAAGTAGTAGTTTCAGACACCGCAACGAGTTTTGTGAAGAAAATTAATTCGCTGTGTAATATACTCCCGAATATAGCGAAAAACTGTGTTTTTTGCATTTTTAGGTTAGGATATCTGGAAAACCTGATGTGATGAAGCAATTCTGAGGTTGGATTTGGATTCAGTGCACCAAAAAACTTCGAAAGAGTATAGTCTGGTCTCACGGTTTGAAAAATCTTGGCGTATGTTATCCAAAGGAATGTACTCGTGATAATTTTCATTCAATCTACACCTTATAAAGAATATTCCAGAATTTTTTCAGGAGGACAGCGATTTTTTTGAATTCGTCTTTTCTCATCCTTTCATTTGACACCCCACTCAATGACCTCGCAAAAAATTCTTTTTTTCCCTGATTGCACCCCCCAAAACTAACCTCTTTAAGACAAAATTTACAGTTTGTAAGTTCATTGTCGTTAGCTCGTTAAAAATGTAAACTTTGTTTTTCAATCAAACAATTTTTCGTAAATTTGTATAAGTATTATTGTCTTAATTCAATTATATGTCATTTTCCTGGTTAATAGAGTTTTCTTGAAGCTTGAGTGCAGCGGCATTTTTTGAGTTTACCTACGGCGGCAAAAAAGCTAGGGCCAGTCCTACATACAGTCTATTTGCTGGATTCTATTGAGAAGAGACTTGCGCGTCTGATTGAAGACCCAGAACTCACCAGCAACGTTGATTCCTTGGCACATCGAAGAATGGTTGGTGCCTTGAGTCTATTCTACAAGTATTTTCATGGAAAATATTCGGTGGATGTAGCCCGCTTAATTCCTCCCAGAGCGGGCATGCTAGGAATACACGACTAGCTAATACTTCACATCAGTATAAGATTCAGCTTGTCACTCCTCGAGCAATCCTTTTTAAGCAGTCTTTTATGTAGAGATCTTCATCCCTTTAGAATAATTTGCCCAGGATTGTGTTTCCCACTGAGTACAATTTACAGCGATTCAAGATCAACGTGAACCACGTTTCTCGCACACGCGCCGCTCCTGTACCGCTTTAGGGATTTCCCTGCAGCACGTATGCTAAGCTCATAAAAAAAAGAAAAGAAAACTCGTACCTTGTGCACATGTGCATGCAAGGCACAATTTACGTCACGCTTAACTCCAGAAAGGTAATCTGCTCATATTTCAGCCACCGCTCCTTTATGCAGCGTGATTTTCAGGTCCCGTGAAAATAGACACGATTTGTTTTTCGACTTGCGGAGTGACTTTGCCTACCGAGCCACATTTCGACAAGTCGTCAACATTTCTCGTCTCGTTAAAACGAGTTACCCACTTCTTCACAAACGATACCGACTTTTTAACATATTTAGCGGCCGCGGGATGTGTTTTTTAGGTCCCTTTAGACGGGAAGAAATAAAGGCTGTCTCGAACCGAAGCGTCAACAAGTGACTCATTTTGAATTTTACGTGATTTCGACGAAAGTTCAGAATCGACTGATACTTTTACTAAAATGCCTCGTAGACAAAGCTTCCCTCTACCAATTTTTTGTTGAATCGCTAGAATCCCATCTACTAAAAATGAATTTTCGCGGACACGTTCTTACTTGACAGACTGTATTTCCTGTGACACAAGGATCTGCTGGTTTTAACATACCAAACTACGTCATCATAACACCCTGTACAAAATTATTGAAGACGTTCTTGATCTTCAGTGGTTAAAAGTCAGGTGACGTCCTTTGAGCCGCTTTGTAATTATAGAGAAATAAGACTTTCAAGTAGTTGGATTTTCCATAAAGCTAAAGCTTTTACTTAATTTAGAGGTGTGAAAAGATTGCAGTAATTACTGTAATTATCTTAGGTACTACTTAAACGGTGTGAGGCCCAGTATTATGTAATATCTACGTAGAGAAAATATTTCAACTTGCTGTAGAAGATGAATGTAGAGGGATAAAAGTTTATGGAAATAATATTCAGCATGCAGACGATACCTCAATAGTTGCTAATAACATGGAAGATCTGTAAACTCTAATCCATAAGCCGAATGATATTGGCGAGGAGTATGGGTTAAGTATAAATATTGGAAAAACCAAAATGTGTGTGATTAGTAGACATCCCCAAGAGGATGCATCTCTCTTTATAAAGGATCAAGAGATTGAGAGGGTTACTAAATTCAAATATCTTGGATCTGCCGTCAACGAATGATGGGTTTGTGATGGGGAGGCTAAACTGCGGATTGGTATGGCAAAGAAAAACCCTTCTAAAGTTGAACAATATGCTGCTTCAAAGACAATTGCCACTCGGCCTGCGCCTACGAGTAATCAAATGCTATGTCTGGCCGGTCCTCTAATATGCTGTAGGTCGTTAAAAGTGAGATTACTGAATCGTATCGGTGCTCGTCGACGAAGCCATTAACAAATACTAGTAATAAATATAAGCGATGTAATTGTCCATAATGAAAATAATATTCTCAAAAAATTCAGACCATTGGCGGAACACGCACGTAATGTATGCCGTTAATATTTCTAGTTAAGCTTTCAACGTCGCAATTCTATTCCACTCCTGAACGGGAAAAAAGGGGGCCAGAAAAGGAGTTAAAATAAAACGGGAGTTAGCTTTTTAAATTGCGGGCAGCACTTGAGCTGAGTGGCAGGCAAGCTGAAGTGGTTATTTTTAGTATGGGGAGAGATTAGAGGGAGATTATTTAATTTTAAAATGAGATCGCTTTTTTATTCTCTTTTTTTTTAATAATTGACCTGCCCTATGTTTATGTATGTCTGAAGAGACTATTAATTTATCAATGGAACTGGCTATACAGTGTGGACAAATATTGGGACTGTCGAAAAAGTATCGAGCTTATTTCTCGTTAGATAGCTTTAGCGTCACATATCTCAAGTAATATAAGTCGCATCGGCTATCTCTATCTATCTATCTAATAAGCCTTCTTCCATCCAGTGTCGGACATAGGCCTCCTCTTCCCTTTTCCATCCCTATCGATTCTGCGTCTTTCTGATCCATCCTAAACCAGCCGATCTTTTCAGGTCATCTTTTCATCTTGTTTGGGACCTTCCTTCGAATATTTGTCCCAACCATGGCCTCCATTCTTGTATTCTTTTATTTCATCTCTCATCTTGTTGTCTCACTGTGTGACCTACCCATCTCCATTTCCAACCTGCTACCTGTTCTCTTACGTCTATCACTTTGGTCTTTTGTCTTATACTCTCGCTTCTGATTCTGTCTTGTAATATTATATTCACTGACGTTCCATTGCTCGTGTTTTACTCAGTTGGTCCATCGTCCTTTTTTTTTTTTTTTTTTTTTTTTTATGGGTCTAGCTCACGTGCTGCAGGGAAGTCCCTAAAGCTCTCCAGGAGCGGCACGAGTGCGGAAAAAGCGATTCACGTTGTTCTTGAATCGCTGTAAATTGTACTCGGTGGGAAACACAGCGCTGGGCAAATTATTCCAAAGGGATGACGTTCTCCATATAAAAGATTGCTTGAAAAGCGTTGTACGCGAAGTAACAAGCTGAACCTCATTCGAACACTTTCCATGAAAATACTTGTAGAACAGACTCAAGTCGCCAACCGTTCTTCGATGTTCCAGCGAATCAAGGCCGCCGGTCAATTCCGGGTCCCCAATCAGACGGACCGCTCTTCTCTGAACAGAATCCAACAAATGCAGTGTATGTTTGGGAGCGGAGCCCCAAACGTGGGAGCAGTATTCCATAGTTGGTCGAATTTGGGCTTTGTAAAGAATTAACAGTTGCTGTGGGGTGTAAAGCTTTCTGGTTCTAAATAATATTCCCAACTTTTGAGAAGCTCTCCTTGCTATGCCTGCAACATGTTCATGCCAAGACATATTTGCTCCCAAACTAACGCCCAACAAATTGAGCGACGATGCTAGGGGAATGGAGTGCCCCGACATAACTATGTCGGGTTCAGCAACGTTAACTTTTTTAGAAAAAACTGCCGCTTGGGTTTTTGTAGCGTTAAATTCCACTTGGTTATTGTCACCCCAAGATAGAATTTCTTCCAGGTCTTTGTTAAGTTGAACGACCTCCTGCTGTCTGCGGATACTCGCCTGAGCAGCCGATGTCCGAGCGTTCAAGGTGAATGAAGAGACAAGCGTACTGTTATCTGCAAAGCTATAGATTGGACTTCCGGTCTTTTCCAGCAGATCGTTAATGTAAATGAGAAAGAGAGTAGGAGACAGTATGGAGCCCTGGGGCACACCGGCGTTAATAGTGAGGGTGTTAGAAAGAAATCCGTCGACCGCCACTCGTAAAGAACGCTCTCTGAGGAAACATGAGAGCCACAAACAGAACCTTTCAGACATACCATAAGAGCGTAACTTAGTCAACAGTCCATCGTGCCAAACACGGTCGAATGCCTTGGATATGTCACGAGCAACCGCTCGAGATTCTCCAAAGTGTCCTCTTAGCCAATGTCCATGTCTGGGCCGCGTATGTGAGAACCGGTAGAATGCATTGATCGAATACCATCTTTCTTAGTTTCAGAGGAATTCTTTAGTTGTTTAGTATTTTCCTTTGTTTGCCAAATGCTGCCCATGCCAGTCTAATTCTTCTCTGTACTCCTGCTGTTTGATTTGCTTTTCTACACTTTATTATTTACCCTAGGTAGATGTATTTCTCTACGTATTCACGTATCAATCGGTTTTATAACGTCTTCCGTCTTCCGATGCCTAATTTCCACTCCTCCCGGTTTCTCCATCCCTCCTCCTCCAGATTTCTCTCTAGTACTTCCTTGTTGATTCCTGCTCTTCAGCTTTGGCGTGGTCTTCATCGCTTTCTTTTTCCATGAGGGTTCCAATTTAAAATCATTTTAGGCAGTCGGTCTTGTGACATTCTCTGTACATGTCCGTACCATACCAACTGTTGGGTTCTGATTTCGTCCACTATATCGTGCTTTATTTCTAAAGCTCGCCTTATCGTGTCATTTGGTATGCGGTCTTTTCTGGATTTTCTGGCTGCTCGTCTCCAGAAATCCATTTCTGTAGCTTTTAGTATTTTTTCTGTTCTTTCCTTTAATGGCCACACCTGGGAGCTGTAAGTTATTATACTTTTCACTATTGAGTTGTAAATTCTCTTCTTATTTTCAATGGTTATGTTTTTGTCCCATAGTATACTATTAAGCATTGCAATCGCTTTTCTTCCTTGGATATTCCTCTCGAATATTGCTTCTTTCAGTGTTCCGTCCCTAGATATTCTCGTTCCCAAATACTTATAACTGGCACAGTGTTTGATGGTGTGTCCTGTGGCCAGTTTCAAGTCCTGCTGTTGTCCTCCGACGCACATGTACTCGGTCTTTTTAATATTGACTTCTAGGCCCTATTTTTCATATTCATCCATAAGTTTTCGTGTCATGTATTCCATATCATCGATGTCCTGAGCGACTACTACCTGGTCATCTGCGAATGATAGCGTGTACAATGTAGTATCGTCATCTAGTGGTAATCCCATACTGCTGCATTTCCTTTTCCAGTTCCAGTGCACTCTCCAAATAGATTTTAAATAGCGTTGGGGATATACAGCAGCCCTGTTTGAGACCCTTGTGACCGGGAACCCTGTTATTATACCATATTTGGTTTTCACACTACTTCTTGCGTCTTGGTATAAGGATTTTACGGCTTTAATTATTTCGGTGCTTACATTACTCTGTTGTAGTGTTTCCCACAATCTCATTTGGGGCACGCTGTCGTAGGCCTTTTTTAGATCAACAAACAAGACATGGACTTCCTGATCAAATGCGGTTTTCTTTTCTAGGATTTGTGTCAGTGAGAAGAGATGGTCTATTGTGGATCTTCCTGCTCTAAAGCCTGCCTGTTCTTTAGCTTCGATCCATACTTACCGTTAATTAAAATTTGACATTTGATAGTAGTAGATGCGCAAAAACTGTTGAAATTTATATATTCAGACTTCGCTGCGTTTTACAATTTTATCTAGCACAAATGATGTGCAGGCCCATAGAAAAATTTAGGTTGTTTATGGTCAAGATATGTCACTAAAAATAACATTCAAAAGATAGTTCAGTTGCTTCGTTCTAGAAATATCGATGTCAAAGGTGTCAATGACCGAAAAACTTGATATAATTTTGGCCAAAATTAAGCAAGACTGTACAGTTCTCTACTGTTAGCAATTGCCAAACCATCAACCATACACCGTATTCGCCTGATATGGCTCCATGAGACTTCTATATATTCTCAAAATTACAGTTATTGATGAAAAGAAAACGTGATGCGGACACTGAAGACATTCAAATGGCGTCGACCGGGATAATGAGAAACATCGCAAAGGATGAGCTAGAAAAACTCAGCTCGCTATATTGAGTCCGAAGGGGATTATTTTGAACATAGTCCATGAATTTTGAAAAATAAATAGGTTTTTATTTTCATTTTGAAAAAGACCTGTTTAGTTTGAGATATTATACTACTCAGCCTCAACCGCATAAGGTTGAGGCTGTCTTTCTAGTTGCCCTCGAGGACATCGGCCATGAAGATTTACTTATCAAGTTTATCCGTCACGACAATCCTGCTAATATTACCAAATTGGCCCTTTCCTTCCTCGCCGACCGCACTTTCCAAGTCATAGTCGATCCGGTCACCTTTGAAATCAAGGCCATATGAGCCGAAGTCCCCAAAGGCTCAGGTTTCCCCCCACCTATTCAATATCTTCACCGCCGACATTTCCAAATCAGACCGTACCTCTATACTCATATACGCCGACACTGCCGTCTTTAACGCCGCTTAGACATCTTAGCCCCTTAGTTCGAATATTGAAAAATTCAACTGAACTCAGTCCAGATATAAGCCATCGTCTTTACCAACTCCACCAGACTGCAGACAGCCTGCTCTACGACAAGCAGTTAGTATGGAAGTATCAGATCCCCCTCAACAAGTCCAGTAAATTATCAACACGCAATAAGTTGACAATTTACAAAATGATCATCATGGCCGGTCTTGCCTACTGCAGTTCAGCAGGGTGCCAATTGTCACGTTTTTACAGATCAACCTTCCAGACCGTTTAAACCAAGGCTCTTCGCACCATCGCCAGAGCCCCATCGTCTTTTCGCAACACCCAAATTCATCGTAACCAACAATTCGGGAATTCATGAGCAAGGATCAGCTCAGATTCCTGGATAAAGCCATCCACCACCCCAACTCCACAGTCAGAAATACTTTAGAATCTTCGCCCAACGATATGGCTCGCTACCCAAGACCATCAGACCCCCTCCCTCAGGATTGGTGTTAAGTTAGTGTTAATACATAAAATATCTTAAGTCTCAGATATTTAAAGTTTATATCTCATTTATATAGAACCCTCAGTTAATTAAGTTACTGACAAATATATCTAAAAACCCAAAATTACACTCATGTTAGATCAGCTCATGTAATAGTAGTTACAGGGCATAACTGTACCTAGTTTATTCAATAAATGATATTATATATATTTATATATAAAGTAAATATTTATCGTCCGTGAATTATAAAAAGAAAGGAAAGGATGTATAACGGCTTTAGAGGACGAAAACCTACCTATGTGTTTTGCTCTTGAATTAAAAGTTGTGGCGATTTCACACCGGATGGCGCTGGAGTTTGTTGACTGCTGACACTGCTGGGTGTATGCCTTTTTAATCTCTCCTGATGATAATGCGTGTTTGCGATTTGCCTTATCACCTAGGCTAGCTGATAAACCCTGAGATGGACTAAAACTTGCATGTCGTAGTTTAGTGTTTTATGAATGGCAAGCCCGAGTAGTCCATAGAACGTACAGGGTGATCATTTTTAGACGCTCGGCCCCGATTTATGGAAAATTGTTGGATATTTATTTATTTTTTTTTTAATGTAGAATGATATAGTGTATGTTATCTAGTAGGCGGCTGTCATACTTTAATTTGACAGCTCTTGTTTTCACATCTATTTAATTCAATAGAGTTAAACTTAGTAAACAGTGCGTTAATAGCTTCTGATTGAAGTGGTTTCGCATGCTGAAAAAGTAGATATGATTCTTATTTATGAAGAAGCAAAAAGAAATTATCGGGAAGCCGTTAGACTGTATCGAGCACGTTACCCCGACAGGTATATCTCAGATCACACTATGATTTGTCGATTAAAATGGAATTTGATGAGTAATATAGATGCATTTTCTGGGCAGAAAGGTATTTTTAAACGAAAAACTGTTTTAACAGATGAAAAAGTAGCCCAAATTATACAATATTTTCAAAATCATCCATATAATTTATTCAGCCAAACAAGCAGGAATGTATTTTATGGGGCTATTCAGAAATCTCCTAAAGCTAACAAATACCATGACCATAAAATGTTGTCATTTTGTCAGCAACGGCAAACCTAACAGAAAAAATTATCATTACTGGGCTGACGAAAATCCATACAACGTTAATCAAATTCAGAATCACGGCCATTATGGCATTAATGTACGTTGTGGGATAATATGGCGTTAATGTATGTTGTGGGATAATTGGGAGACATTTGGTTGGACCATATTTTTTTGAGGAAACACTAACTGAAAATATATATCTTAATATCTTGGTTACTTCTCTACCAGTTTTATTAGAAAATGTTCCCCTTATTTTAAGAAGGCATATGTGGTCTCAATACGAGCACCACCTCATACAACTGCTGCTGTTAGAGAGTATTTGATTGAACGATTTTAACGAAGATGGACAGGAGTTCGCAGTCCAGTTATTCAATGGGCATCTAAGTCACCAGACTTCACGCCGTTAGATTTTTTCTTGTGGGAGGCTCTTAAAGATATTGAGCACTTAAAGGCAAAAATATCAGATGCGTGCAATACTGTCTGGAGAAATTATTTACGAAGCCACTCATCAAGCGTCAATGAAAAGAATGGTAGAATGATAGAAGAAGGAAGACCTATAGAAAATTTCTTTTGATGTTTAAGTTTCAAACATTTAATTTTATAAATATGTAATAAGTTATGTAATGTTAAAAGTCATATAGTTTTTTTGTGGTTTGAATAAAAATAATGTATTCTTTGATTTTTACTGTTCAAAGATATTTTATTAAAGGAAAAACCTCAACAGCATAGTAACTAATATTATTATAATTACTGTCAAATTAAAGTATGACAGTTTGAAATCCGCCAAACGTGGCATACGATCCATGGCAACCTCGATGACCAAAAAATAATATTTTGGAGCGTTTTTTCTGCATAACAGTTTAAGGAAAAAATGTTGAAAAAAATTAGGGCTTTCCAATGCCGTTTTATAAAAAGTATGTCGATGGAAAAAAAAGTTGTTTTCACTACTAAATGTCAAATACGTCAGTATATTCCTTGACATACACTATACCATTCTACATTTAAAAAAATAAATATCCAACCATTTTCCATAAATTTAGGCCGGATGTTTAAAAATGATCACCCGGTACTTTTGGTGCAAGAACAGCATGATTTTTCGACCACTAAAACAGAAATATATCTTTTCCCTTTTTTATATGTAATTACTTTATTATTAAATTATTTAAATTATACCCTTACCCAACTTCATAGTAACAATTCAGGGAGAAGACGATAATGAACCACTAACCTGAAAAGGAAATAAAAACTTTTACAATCTCATAAAATAAACATTTTTGTCTTGATTACCTAAGAATTATGTTTACTTAAATTCTCGAAATACGTCGTTTTAATAGGTCAAAAAAATAAATGAAAAATTATATCAGACTTTCTACGGCTAAGGATTATGAAAATAGGTAACGGTGCGTGGCTTTATTTAATAATTTTATTAATTACTAGCAGGGGCCTTCTGCGTGGCTATAAAAAGTTACAGAAGCCCCATTGCTAACTAACTTGCTACTAATCCAAACTAACTCCAGGAATTTCTGTATGTACTTATTTATTATCCAGTCATTATAGCATCCATCCATCTTGATTTCGATATCAGAAATATTGTGTCAAAAGCCATTGCGAAATCGTGTCGGCAAAAAAATTATCGAAGGTCAAAAGTTGCGAAATCAGTTTTTCTCAAATATCTCGTGAACTATTGGTTTTACGTGAATTTTGGTAATTAGAAAATTTGTTCACCATTAAAAGTTGCATAAAAACGGTCCTATACACAATTTACATGGGACTAATAGTTCTCGAGATATGAAGCTGAATTTTTGAGAAAGGCGCATACTCCACTATAGGTTCACATATAGCGGTGTACACAAGCAATATGACGCATTTATGCGTAGAAAAGCCGTTTAATACACACACACACCCATAATTCTTCCTCTATGAGGTATCCTTGAAGTGGACCCTTCTTCATAATAATGATAGTAACGACCTTGAGTCGCAGCGGTCTAGAATTCCAGCGTAATCTCATGTGTCGATGTATACCTGAAAATATCTGACGAAGCATTTTGTCCGTTTTAATACTCAGTTTAACGCTACGAATCGTAGAGTTTGGACGTTATATTCGTATCGAAATATCCCGTAATTCTATTACTCTGGCTGTTAACACTTGTTTCATTTGTAATAAAACTTTCGAGTGGCGCAATAGTGACTGTTCGCGGTTTAGAAAACAATTAGAAATGCGAGTGTTGAGAGGAGTAATGAACATACCGATTATTATTTGCAAAGCGTAAATACTGTGACTGTGCATGTCGAGTGTCGTAAAAACTATACGAAGAAATTCAACATTGAATTATATAAGAAACATCGTACGAGTGCGTCTCAATGCTCTCCTCGTAAGCATGGATCAACCTCATTTGATTTTGATACGTTGTGTATTTTTTGTGGTGAACTAGCCAGTGAGAAAATAGAGTGAAAAAAAGGATAAAAAATATCGAAGAAGTATCCGACATGTCAGTACATTATCATTCAAGGATACTGTAATATGAGCAGTAGATGGGCGCAACGGCAGTTATGAGAGAGCTGTAAAGAATCGTATCAACTTTAAATTCGACTTAGTTGCTATGCTATCTACCATAATACATGTTTTGATCATTTTATTTTGCCAACTTTTGATCAGAAGAAAGGTCGTCCAGCGGACGAGGACATTTCTAATGCAATGATTGAAATTTTTTATTATATAGTAAATAATTATGATTGTCAATTAACTCTAGAAGAGCTAAAAGATATACTTAAAAGTCATGTTCAAACGGATAAAACAATAATATCTAAACTGATTGAATAATAAGGTCATGATATTATTATTACTCTACATCTATTAATTAAACAATTATTTACTTTCGCGATACTCAGGTAAATGCTCTATGCTCGTCGTGGTATGACAATAGGAAAAAAAATCCCAAAAAAGAACGACTTGGGATTATTGAGACTGCTGCATCAATTATCAGAGAAGATATAACTTCAGCTGTCGCCAATACAGAGTTTTATTAACCTCCAAATAAAATGTTTCATAACGTAAACGCAGATATTCTAGAAAATTTAGCTTTTGTTATAGAAGAAATTATATTAAAGAATAAAAGTGGAAATAAAGAGAAACTGAGGCCTAAGTGCACGGCAATAAGCCATGCTATTATGGCTACCGTGCGTCCACGATCTTTCTCATCACCATTATTGGTCGGTCTATCTGTATTTATTCACCGAAGATATGCTTCGAAACGATTACTGGATAATCTGAAAAAAAAACGATGACGAAATACTATTACTATGTTATCTGCTGAAATGATTGTAGATAATAATAGTAACGAAAATGATAAAGAAGAAATAGAAGTAGACGAAAAAGAAAACGGAGGCGAAGAAGAAGTAGAAGAAGACGACCCATAATCAATAAAATATTGTAATGATCTGTAACCCATGGATTAGGCCTACAGGGGATACCATGTAGAGAAAAACCCGCCTTTCATTCTACCTCAAAAGTAGTGCGGAAACGAATGCATCGTAACGCCCAAGTTTTCTGAACTTTATATCTCGAAAACTATTACTCCAATGTAAATTTTGTATAGGACCTTTTTTATGCAGATTTTGATGATGAACAAATTTTGTAATTACCAAATTTAAGTAAAACTAATAGTTTACGAGATATTTGAGAAAAACTGATTTTCGCGACCTTTGGTAACTTTTTTTGTCGACCCGATTTCGCAATGGACTTTTGACACAATATTTCTGATACGGAAACAAAGAAAATCTTGAAGGAAAATCTTCTTGGATTTTTTTAGAAGATTGGTCATTTTTTGTATAAAGCGACTGGACTATTTACAATAAGAGACATATAAACAATTATATAAAGTAAATCCCAAGATCCAGCCTTTTTGCTTTTTCAATGGGGCAATAAACGACCCTATTAGGGTTTTGTGCATAGTTGCCAGGTATTACGATAATCGTATTTTTATTCTGCCTGCTTTGTATACCGCCCTCACTTGCACCTGCAATCATATTGGATCTATTTTTACCTATATATTTACTACCTGGCAACCTGGTTTGGAGCCATTTAAGTATTTGATAATATAGGCCTAATGACCACAGGTCCCCATTAAGATTCGAAAGATACTTTTTATTATTTTTATTTTTAGTTTTACTTACAATTTACAACGTAACGGTTCTATTTTAATTATGTGGGAAAATTGCAATAGTGGCTATCGCAAGAGAAAACATTTATCACTTGACGCTAAACAAATAGTGAAAAATGTTTACGACAGTAAACAAACTGCTTTGTAAGAAACCACTGAACTAACAAAAACCCCAACTTCTACGATTAAGGAACAGGAAAAAACGGAAAGATTTTCAAATGTAGACGATTGTGAAAAAGACGTATTCAGGAGAAAAATATATTCTATGTATGAAGAGCAGTTGGTGCCGACACTAGACAAAATAAAATTAAGACTGGTGCAGGACCAGGACCAATATAAATTGTGGCCGATCAACCATTCACAGAATTCTCTTAAGAATGGAATTCACATTCCGAAAAATCAACAAAAGGCAAGTAGTGATGGAGTCACAAAGATTACGAATCTTGCGACATACTTATTCACAAGAAATTAAAAAGTATCGATCAGAGAATTGGCCAATAATTTACCTTGACGAAACATGGTTCGATACCCATGACACTGTGCAAAAAGGGTAGGTTGACAGCAGTACAAAATGTCAGACTAACGCACCTTTAAATAAAGGTAAACGAATAACCATTTTGCATGCTGGATCTGAAAAGGGCTGGGTTTCAAATTGTCTACTATTATCTGCAAAAAACTAGTTTGGACTATCACGAAGACACGACCGCAGAACTTTTTGAAAATTGGTTTCAGAATTCCCTTTTGCCAAATGTTCCCGGGCAGAGTGTTATAGTTATGGACAATGCAAGTTACCACAGTCGCCCACTAAATAAGGTTCCTAATGCAGCCAACACCAAATCGGAAATACAGGAATATATGTTAGAAAATGATATTTATTTTGACTTTAGTTATACAAAACGTTTTGAAAGACTATAAATTGAAAAAGAAATATGTTTGTGGTAGTATGGCTGAGAAAATGGGACACAATGTTTTGCGGCTTCCTCCGTATTATTGCGTGTTTAATCCAATTGAATATATTTGACACCAAGTTAAATCAAAAATAAGGGCACAAAATGTTTTTCCTACTTTAAGCGTGTCAATGGTTCAATTAGTAAAAAAGTTATAAATGATATATCTTATGAAAGCTGGAAGAATTCTATTCAGCATGTTGTTAAAGTTGAAGATTCATATATTTATGTAAATAATATAAAACCACTGATAACACAAGTCTGCAAAAAAAAAATTGCGAGCTGTTTTGGTTTTTTTTTTTTGCGTAATTCTTATGTTTTTGGGTGTACTGAATCCGAAAATGACTTTCATTTTGTCATAGAACGTCACGTTTTCTGACAATGTAGGTATCTATGTTAAACAAGTTATCATCTTAAAATAAAAGATAAAAGACTAAATTTTTTTTTTTAATTTATAATTGCGTAACAAAACTTATTTTTTTTTATCTAAAATACATTCATTAGTAAGTACTAAACACATTTCTTTTTTCCCAGTGAGACTCCTTTTGGTACATTTTCGCTTGTAGGAAGCATCTGGAAGGTCTCTCTGAAGCGTCCAACAGTAGTCTGCCATCATTGAGACGCTCCATCTTCCCTGGTATCTTTTTTCCATCTCCTTAATATCTTGGTGAAATCGTTCACCTTGCTTTTCACTCAGATCTCCTAAATTTTCTGGAAAGTAGTCGAGGTGGGAATGAAGAAAATGTACTTTTAAACTCATTAGGCAACCTAAAGCTTGAAATGCTTTTAACATTCTTTTGACGATTTGTTTGTAGTTAGGGTTTTCGTTATTGCCTAAAAATTTCTCTATGACCTCTTTAAAGGCAACCCACCCTTCTCTTTGAGGATCCGTCATGGTTGTGATGAATTGTGGATCAGCCATAAGCCGTCTAATATCTGGTCCAACGAAAACACCTTCCTTCAACTTTGCCTCCGAGAGGCCTGGAAACTTTGATATTAAGTATTTTGAAGCAATTTCCATCTCTTGGAAGTGACTTTACAAATTGCTTCATCAATCCCAGCTTTATGTGAAGCGGTGGTAGAAGAACTTTATGAGGCGGCACCAAAGTTTCATGCAGGACGTTCTTTTCGTCAACTTTAAACTCCCTCAGAGGCCAACACTTTTTGGTCCAGTGATTTGCTCGGTCTCTACTATCCCATAGACACAAAAAGCAAGGGAATTTGGTAAACCCCGATTGTTGTCCGAACAACATGCCCAAGATTTTTAAATCACCGCACACTTGCCAACCGTGGTCTTTATATTTTAATTTACAAAGAACCAATTCCAAGTTCTTGTAGGTTTCCTTGAGGTGTACGGAATGACCGATAGGAATGGAAGCATAGAAACCGCCATTGTGAAGCAGAACTGCTTTAAGGCTTCTTTTTGAAGAATCTATGGAAATACGACACTGTGCTGGGTCGTATGAGATCTTAAATGTATCCATCAAACCTTCAATATTGGTACAATAAACCCACTCGTCCTCTTGGGCAAAGTAGGAAGTGAACTGCTTCTCACGATATCTAAACCAGGAGGAAGACACTCCCGGCAAAAGTAAGTTCCTGCTTTTGAGCCTTGATCCAAGCAACTCAGCAGCGTTTTTGGGAAGATTCAAGTCTCTTACCAAATCATTTAGCTCGCCCTGGGAAAACAATTTCGGAGTGCTGTCATCTTCAAATTGAAAACTTGACTTGTCATCGGGTTCAGGTACAGCACCATCTTCGTCAGAACTTGGAATCTCTTCTAAGGTAGCAAGGGCCTTGGGCACTGGTATTTCGGTCCCATGAGGGATGGGACGAATAGCTGATTGCAGATTGGGGTATGAAATGGACTGCTTCCATTTTGAATTATACCCTTTCACATTACACGAACAAAAGTAACAATCATCACTATGGTTCTTTTGCTCGCGCCATACCATAGGAATCGCATATCGGAAAGCTTTTTTCTTGCCCTTAAACCAATTTTGAAGGTCTTCAACACATCGTTTGCAGACTTTATGAGATGCCCAAACTTTATCCTGATCTCCAAGTTTTAAGCCAAAATACGTGAAGTATACTTTTTTTAGAAATTCCGTAATATTAAGTTGTTGCTTTAATACCATATATTCGCCACAAATATAACAGAAACTGTCAGACGAATTCACACACTTCCGTACAGATGACATTGCACTATATTGAACCAAGATCTATAAAAGAATGACGAGTTAACACGTAATTGTACCGCGCCACGTTCTACACTATCGGAGCGCGCACGTTCTGGTTACAACGTTTATGTTTGTTAATTTAGCTCACACAGGACGTTCTTTATTTAGAAAGTAATGATAGTAATGGCCTGTATAGATTTAAAAACAGTAATCAAAATAAAATTTTACCTATTTATTTATGACTTCAAGTTAGTCCAAAAAAAAAAAAAAAAAACCTTTTTTTATAATAAAATTTTGCGTTTTGCAAAATAACCTGACGTTCTGGAATTTTTTGAGTTTTTTTTTAGTTTTCAGAACACCTAAATACATAGAAATCAGTTGAAAACATCCAGACAGCATTTTTGTTGCAGACCTGTGTAATTACCTCAGCTGATGACAGTGATAGTGAAACCGAATTAGGCTTAAGTTAAAATATATTTTTATTTATACAATATGTCCCCTCTTGTAAACCTCATTCATTCAACTTGTTTTTACATGCATCTATAAATAAACATCTCCAAAAACACTTATAATATTATTTATTTGCATTAATGAATAAAATTCTTAAGTCCATCTCTGCAACCTATCATAAACAAAAGGTCAAAATTTTTATATTGCTCACTTAAAACGGCAAAAATCAGGATCTTATATTTTAGGACAGGCTATACCATCGAATCAAATCTGTTAAGTATCAGGCTAGATTATACATTTGACGTTCGGCAATCTATAAAATATCTCATTAAGTCTATGCGAGATTTTTATATATTTGTTCATGTGCAAGTATTTGCACATCTGTTTATCAAGTCTGAAATAGCTTCACAGATGTCGCAAAAATAATTATACACGATGCGATCCATAGTTCCCGAACTAACACTATATAGAGCGAGAACGAAATAGTATCGATAGGGGACGGTAGGTACATCCCTAACAAGGCTGCGTGAGAATGAATTTGCTAGTTTGTTCAGTTTGTTTTATATCTACATATGTGTGAAGGTATAATTGTGTCTGTTGGAGATCCTGGGAGATAAGGAGAAATATTTGGAGAATAATGATAGATAAAGAGATATAAGCCCCTGTATTACGGAGAGAATTCGAAATTATGGGAGCTAAGGCGAAATAATTGGAGATAATGCGGAAAAATGACAGAAAATGCAATATATAAGCTTTTATATAATGTGGGAAAGTTGGAGATCCTGGGAGATAAGGAGAAATATTTGGAGAATGGCTTGAATAATGATAGATAAAGAGATATAAGCCCCTGTATTACGGGAGAATTCGAGATTATGTGAGATAATGCGGAAAAATGACAGAAAATGCAATATATAAGCATTTATAATATGGGAAAGTTGGAGATCCTGGGAGATAAGGAGAAATATTTGGAGAATGGCTTGAATAATGATAGATAAAGAGATATAAGCCCCTGTATTACGGAAGAATTTGAGATTATGGGAGATAATGCGGAAAAATGACAGAAAATGCAATATATAAGAATTTATAATATGGGAAAGTTGGAGATCCTGGGAGATAAGGAGAAATATTTGGAGAATGGATTGAATAATGATAGATAAAGAGATATAAGCCCCTGTATTACGAGAGAATTCGAGATTATGGGAGATAATGCAGAAAAATGACAGAAAATGCAATATATAAACCATAATAATATGGGAAAGTTGGAGATCCTGGGAGATAAGGAGAAATATTTGGAGAAATGGCTTAAATAATGATAGATAAAGAGATATAAGCCCCTGTATTACGGGAGAATTCGAGATTATGGGAGATAAGGCGAAATAATTGGAGATAATGCGGAAAAATGACAGAAAATGCAATATATAAGCCTGTGATTTATACAATAGCTATGAAAAAAAGCAGGAAAAGTGCTACTGAACAGTAGAAAAAACTTCGAGAATTCCGAGCAATATGCACACTTTCAAGCGGTTTTCACGATTTAAGGCCGGTCGAACTTCGGTGGAAGACGAGTGTTTCAGATGGTCTCCGGCTGCAACTACGCCTGATATCATCATCCAAGTTCAACAAATCATTTGATGAAGAAAGAAGAAAAAATGGAAAAGAGCTCCAAGTTACAGTGACTTTCAAAAATAGTAAATCTGATGAAAATATTTTTATTGTTCAAACAGACATACCTCTTCCCACTAAAGTTGAAACTGAAGAACAGTCGCAACCAACTAAAGCAGCGACTTGTGAACCACAATCAAAAGTTGTTGTTCAAACAGACATAGACCTTCCTACTAAAACTGAAATTAACGAACGGTCGGAACCAACTATAAAAGGTACTAGTGAACAAGAGTCCAAAAGTTTTCAGATATCAGAAAAAAGATTTAGATCCTCACACTTCTCCTATTGAAACTAAAGTTATAATTACAGAGGTGCAAGAACAAAAATATGTCAATAGTAAGAAGCAATTTGAGATTAAACCCTCAAAAGAAACAATACAAGCAGCAGAGACCTCGTTCCAGCTAAATTAGAAAAAGATATACTAGTAACAACTGATGAAAAGCAACCAACATCTGTCACTATTGACCTTCGGTTGAATAATATTTCATCAGAAGTAGTTGCTCATACAGAGCTAGTAGTGATTTTTGTAAGATAACCACCGTCGCACAATTTTAAGCAACTCTGACGCACTTTCTATTGGTTAGAACACCGCCAAACCACCGGAGCGAGAAATATTTCCTCCTGTTTTGTACGCAACAGTTTTTGGCGAAGAATTCCATTACTGTTATTTTCCTCCCCCCCTTATTTGCCTAATTTTGCACCCTGTGTCTTCGGGCTGCTCTCCCCATATAAAGATTAAGTTAAAAAGTCGCCGCTTCGAAATGACAGAGGAACTACAGCGCAAATCGTAAGCGACGCTGGAGGCTGTAACGGCCTCGGTATTCCAAAAAATATTCAATCAATGGAAAAAAACTGGTCGGGTGGTGTATTCGGGTGCATGGGGACTACTTTGAACGTGACAGGAGTCACGAAGCTTAGTCCGAGAACTTTCATAATGCACCACGTATATAGGGGAGAGAATTATTATTTTTGTTAGAGGTATTTGCACTCCTGTATATCAATTTCGCATTAGTCTCGTAGATGTCACGATAGAAATTAAATTTTGTAATATAATAATCTTATACATTTCATAATCATAACTATGAAATCATTAAATTTATCGTCCAAGGTAAAACGGTCAACAATAAAGTTAATACTATATATAATCTTATTGATAATAACCCATCAATCATTTGCCTGAAGGTCAATACTAATATATATATATATATATATATATATATATATATATATATATATATATATATATATATATATATATATATATATATTAGATATAAAGATGTCATTAAAATCGTTTAATATACAGAAGCAACAGCAGAAAACTAGTGATAAATGACGTTTCTCTACAAAATGATGTCTATTTTGGATGGCTGGAGTGGGGGTGTGTGACAATTGATGGAAAAAAGCTAAGTAATCTTAGATCTGAGGATAATACTGTTATACTTGCAGCGTCAATACAAGACCTAGAATCAATTATGGAGCGCCTGGAAATGCGGGTGAAAGAATTGAGAGAGTCCAAAAAAAAATAGTAGTTTTTTTAGCCATTGAAAGTATAGATTTCTAAAGAAAATTTGTCGCTGGGCATTAAAACTTACAGAGCTGCCAACTACAGTGGAAACAAATTGCGACTATTGTTACCTTACACGGACGTCAGTGTGTGTGCGGACTATGGGAATTCTTTCTCTTCCTATCGACTACATTTGCTGATGGAAGAAAAGAGATACCACACTAATGCGCATGTCCGAGAGCCAGTAACCATGTTCTCCACTAGTATATCAATCAGTGTCTAATTTTGGTTTCCTTTTAGACAGACAGCGGGTATATGGATAACCATAACAACCTTTATATCGTATTACATTTTTAAATATAATTTAACAAAAATGCATTTTTCTGATACAAAATGCATTGTGAGCTATCTGACCTGGAAATTTTCCAGAATCTTATCTCGTATGTTGTTTAGATAGTTTGAAGGGTTTAATCAATAAATAATATGACATGTGGATTTTTGGTTATAGATACGTTACCGACGTGGATTATACGCGAGCTGGCGGTATTGTCGTAAAGCCATTATCATATTCATAGGTTGATGCATCAGTGATTCGATTCTGTTCAAAAATTACTGTTTATCCGAAATGTCCGATAATATTATTTTTATACCGTATTCATGCGCAATTTATGTATATATAAAGACTGTGGATAAATTTACAATATACATATATATATATATATATATATATATATATATATATATATATATATATATATATATATATATGTATATATATATATATATATATATATATATATTATATATATATATATATATATATATACCAGGTGTACAAGTATGAAATGCGGATTTTTTTTCTAAAAAAAAAACATGTTAAATTCGGAAGAATGATAGAAAGTGCTTTATTCAAAGTATGCTCCATCACTTGGTATACATTTTTCCCATCTTTCGGGCAATTTGTGAATACCACGCCACTAAAAATCTTCCCCTTTTGCTGCGAACCATTCATCGAGCCATTTTTTCACATCTTCGTACGCACCAAAGCGCTGCTCAGCAAGTGCATGACCCATCGATGCAAACAAGTGGTAATCGGAAGGAGTCAAGTCTGGTGAGTAAGCCGCATGGGGTAGAACTTCCCACTTGAATGCTTCCAATGTGTCGCGAACTGGTTTTGCCGTATGTGATGGAGCATTGTCATGAAGAAAAAATGACTTTGTGTTGCCTCTTTCGGTATTCTGGCCTTTTTTCAAACAGGTTCAAATCGGTCAATTGTTGTTGGTACCGTTTATTATTAACCGTTTCTCCAGGTTTTAACAGCTCATAATAAACCACGCCCCTCTGATCCCACCAAACACAGAGCATCGTCTTTCTGCCAAAGCAATTCGGTCTTGCGGTCGATGTGGATGGTGCGCCTGGGTCTACCCATGATTTTTTGCGCTTGAGATTCTCAAAATAAATCCACTTTTCATCCCCTGTAACTATACGATGCAAAAACGACTTCCTTTTGTACCGAGCGAGCAAAATGTCACACGTGTTTTTGCGCTTTTTCATTTGTCGGTCTTCTGAATCTTTCCCATCTCTCGTAGCCGATTGGAAACAGCTTGTTAACTAACGCCCAATTGCTCGGCGAGTTGTTTTTGTGTTTGCAAATCATCTTCGTCCAACAATGCTTGCAATTCCACATCTTCGTATTTTTTTGGCGGTTTTCCACGTTCCTTGTCTGCAACATCGAAGTCACCACTTCTGAAACGCCAAAACCGTCGTTCACACGTATCTTGCGATGGAGCATGTTCACCAATAAGCTTCTCGAGATAATCGGTATGATTCAACAGCAGTTTTCTTCAAATGAAAACAAAAAATTAATGCTGTCCGCGAATGCTGTTTGTTCGGTATAAATTTCGACATATTGAACACAACAGTACAACACTATGCACACACTTTTCCAATTTATCATTCGTGCGGGTCTGACACTTGTTGATGACACAACAAAATGGCGCAGTGTCAAATCTTTATAGCACAAACTGCATTGGTGCACCATCTTGTTGTCTGAAATCCGCATTTCATACTTGTACTCCTGGTATATATATATATATATATATATATATATATATATATATATATATATATATATATATAGAGAGAGAGAGAGAGAGAGAGTTGACTTTTAAGGTATATACTCTTGTTTAATTTATTTTATATTGTTGTTATGGTGTAAATATTTTAAATGTCCGAGTGTGCGTAAAAGAATGAACAATAAATATATATATATATATATATATATATATATATATATATATATATATATATATATATATATGTGACCGTTAATATATATATATATATATATATATATATATATATATATATATATATATATATATATGTGACCGTTAATAAATAAATTTAAGACAACTTTTTGTTCTTGGTCTTGCGGTTAACTTAATAGAACAAGTTTAAATTTGGTTTACGTTTCCGTTTATTGTACTTAAACCATCATCAGAACTTATGTCTAGATGGCTCTTTTGACATTAAATCATTTTATTTATCCAATGAGCTCTGCTGTTTGCTTTTTGAATCCAGTTGTGTCCCGCTAATCTTGTTATATCGTCCGTCCATCTTATCTCTGGTGCATCTTTTATGCCTCCATTCAAACATACGGCGTGTCCATCTGTTATCATGGATTCTTGCGATATGTCCCGCCCAATATATACAGTCAGCCCAAAAAGTTTCCATACACTACCTGCTTTTTACACTATTTTTCTGTTATGTTTAAGTAATTAATTGGAACTACGAGAAAACATGTTTAAATTAATATCTGAAACTTAACCAATGTGGGTTAGTATTAAAAACAACTACGGAATATTTTATTTAGAAGTTACATCATTGTTATAAAAATGTAAACAAAATTAATATCAAAAAAAGTCTCCATACACTCAAGGACTGCACGGAAAAAACACGTTATAATCAGCTGCATTTTATCAAGCTATCTGTTGCTCGCTAAACTGAAAATAAATGAATAATTTTCGGCCATACTTCATAATTTTGCAGTGGGTTTTCAAAGTAGTATTAAAAATGAGCGAGAGAAAATTCAAGTTCGAAAGATCATAACTAATTTGTGGAAAGATGGAAAATCGCACAGAAATATAGGAAAAATTGTTAAAAAATCGCATGCTACATTGTAAACCAATATAAATCAACCGGTTCCTACAAAATTCGATCACGCTCCGGTCGTTCCAAAAAAACTGACTCCACGTGGAGAGGCCAGTATAGGCTATAAGGGGTGTGCAGCCAGGAAGAAGGCGTTAATTTCGGAAGCTAATCGCAAAAAGCGATTAGCTTTTGCTAGGGAGTACGTTACTAAACCTCCTGAATTTTGGGAATCCGTAATCTTTAGTAATGAAACTAAAATTAACCTTTGGGTCTGATGGCAGAACTAACGTTTAGAGAAAGAAGAATACCCCATTCGATATTAAAAACATTTGTTCCACGGCGAGGCAAGGGGGTGGCAGTGTTCTGCGTCGAAGATGCATGTTCGCAGGAAGGGTTGGAAATTTACATTTTATTAATAGCACCATGGATCAGCCTGTTTATCTGAACATTTTGAGAGATAATTTAAGAGAAAGTGTCCAAAAGTTAGCACTCGAAAAAATATACATTTTCCAACAGGACAATGATCCGAAACATATCGCAAACCTGGTGCGAGAATGGACGATCCATAATGTGCGACAGCAGCTTCATACATCTCCGCAATCACCCGATGTTAACCCCATCAAGCATTTATGGGAGGAATTTAATGTTTCAAATAGAGAGAGAAGAATTAAAAAACAGAATATTGAACGAATATGAGAACATGCGAAGCTGATTACAAGCATGACAAAAAGGTTACAGGAGATTATCAAGACCAACGGCGGTCCCACTAAATATTAGTTTAAACGAAGTTGTTATTTTCCGTTAAAGTCCGTCAAACTATTATTGGTAATTGTTAAGTGTATGGAGACTTTTTTGACATAATGCTGTTTACATTTTTATAACAATGATCCGCAGTTATTTTTAATACTAATCCTCGTTGGTTAAATTTCAAATATTAATTTAAACATGTTTTCTCATAGTTCCAATTAATTAGTTAAATATAATAGAAATATATATATATATATATATATATATATATATATATATATATATATATATATACGTATGAACGAACTGTTTGTTCTTTCTGGTCAATTTTGTTATTATTTTTCTAGTTTGTGTAATAAACAATTGTAAGCGTGGACTATTAGTCCTGGATGAACATACTCTTTGTGGACATTCGGAAGGCCCTAGAATTTGAGAGATTTTTAACTAGATAACATAAAAGTCTCTGGATTCTAGAGCTTCGTCTCTCAGTACTTTAATAAACCTAAACAATTTTTTTTTGGGAAACTAACTAATCATTTTATTTTATGGTACTTCTGTTTGTACAAGGGTACAATAAAATTTTTAATGGCCAACAATTTATCTGATAAGCAGACACATAAGTTATTGACACTAGTGCAATTCGCAGAACTAATACATTCGTCAATAATTAACTGACGTCAATTTTCCAATACCGATATTACATTTACACCTATAGAGTAATTCGATAATAATACCGTACTGTTTTACATAACCAACCTTTTAACATTGTGTATTGTTTGGTTGATAGTTGCTGATAGAATCGTCTGCGCGTACTGGGTGTTTTAACAATAGTTTATTATAGTGGGCCGTGCGACTATTGAAATTAGCGGACGTACGCGTGCCACCGTAGAAGTCAAAACACAAATTAACCAGTCAACCAGCAAATTTCAAATCGAAAGAGGAGTGCACCCAAGTAATATGCTCTCTTCCAAACTTTTCGTAACACTTCTAGAAAGTATGCTACAATCAATAAACTGGGAAAAAATGGGGTTCAACATTGACGACGAAAAGTTAAATCACCTTTGATTTGCCAACATTATCTAAATAACAGACAATATGCAAGAAGTACAAAGTATGCACATGATCCAAGAAGCTTCAGAAAGGATTGATTTAAAAATAAATATATCCCAGACTCAGTTTATGATAAATCTAACGACAGTATAAAACTGGAACTTGGAGATCAAGCAAGTACACCGATATAAATACATAGGGCATGAAGTCAGCATAGGACGAGATACGACATGACATTCGGCGGAGAATAGGTCTCTCTTGGACGGTATATGGCAAATTGGGCTATATATTTAAATCTAATTTTCCGATATGTTTAAAAAGAAAAGTTTTTGACAGATGCGTACTACCCGTTCTTACCTATGGAGCTGATACTCTCACCCTGACGAAGAAAAACATCAACAAAATATGTGTCATGTAAAGTAAAATGGAGAAGTCAATGTTAGGCGTTACTCTTTGAGATTACATCCCAAATCACATTATCAGCAAAAGAACAGGGGTACAAGACGCAGTCAAATTCATTCTAATATACACCTTAAATGGAACTAGTCTGGACATGTTGCTAAGTTAAAGGATGAACGATTAACGAAACAAATTATAGAGTAGCGACCAAGATCTGAAGCCTATCGCAATAGAGGTAGACCACCAAGTTGGTGGACCGATGATTTGAAGAGTGGCTGGAATTTGGGTACAAGTGGCCCGGAACAAAAAAAAAGGTGGCAAGACTTGAGGGAGGCTTTCATCCAGCAGTAGACGGTATAAGATGATGATGATTATGATGAACGTACGTGGCATAAGTTAGAAGATCTTCTATTGATCTTTGCATATGAACGGCATATTGATGGTAGTTTAAAAGATTAAATTCTGTCAAATATTCTGATGATAGATGACGATATTGATAACGATCCACATCCTGATCTGACATAAAATGTAATATCTTTATAAGTGGTCTTAATTATCCTGCCTACCAGCAAAATCACCCTGATAGTCCCCGTGGAGTGATAGGAGTACAATTTTTGGCTAATTGGGGTTCCGAAAAACTTTTTTTTGTTATAAATGGAAAGATGATATATAAGTTTTATAACAAAATTTTTTTTTCCTTACAAAAGTTATATTACATGCAAAATAAATTTTTAAACTTAGTACCGAGGACGCGCCGACAGTTCCCGAAAAAAAACGAGCGCGTGTGGCGTCACAATGCTTATTTCTCCTCAACATATCACAGACAGCTGATAGGTGTTCTTAGTTTTCAATCAATTTATTCTTGTTATTATCACCAGTGTATTGATAAATTTATTGAAAATGTCTAATCTAAAAAGTTATCGTGCCTGTTTCGTATCATTTTGTACAGGGTGAGTCAACGACAGAGTAAAGTTCATTATCTCATTTGTTTCGGGAATCACGAAAAAATGTTAAATACAATACTTTTAGGGAATGTTAAGGAGCACAGTTTAAAATTATTTTTGAGCATACAAGGCACTTCAAAAAAGGGTGGCCGATATAAATTGTTTTTTTTTTTAAATGGAACATCCTATTTTCTAATTTATTTTTAATTTTTGCGTAAAATTCTTTATTAATAATGTTATATACCTAAACCTAGTAGTTTTTCTAAAATTTCATTTTTTTTTTAAAATGCTAGTTTTCAGTTTTGCAAAAAAATTGACAATAGTGCCATTGTCTCTGAAGGTGGAATACTCATAACTGGTATGAGCGTTCTATAGAGATAAAAAAAAGATATCTGTAAAGAAATTTGAGTTAGATGTTACAGGGTGTTCTAACTAAATTTATGCATTTCGACTATTTTAAATTGAAAAATCTCAAATTTTTTAAACGGCACACCGTGTATATTATTATTTTTTCTGATAGATTTTACAAAACCTTCTAACTTTTATTAAGTATATCGTATACCTATTTCTAATAGTTTTCGATTTATTTTGAATTTTTTAATTTTTACCCTTGTTTTTAATACACTTACGCTATTGTGAAAACATAAACAAATAATTAATAATAATTTTAATATAGTTTAACTTATCTAATGATTAATTATTATGACGTAATAAATGTTCAAAAATATGCCTGTCTACTTGAATACACATGTTTAGTTGTTTTACTATATTTTCCTTCACTTTCCTTAGCATAAAGGGCGTTATTGTCCTGCACGCATCCCGTATCCTATTTTCCATATCTACTGGTGTTGTAGGGGGATTCACATAAACACGATCATTAATGTAACCCACAAAAAGAAGTCTAAAAGTGTTAAGTCACATGATCGATGGGGCTACTGAATGTATCCATCCCTACCGATCCGTTTTTGTTGATAACGATCGTTTAAAAAATTCCCGGACTTTCCGGTGGTAATGAGCAGGAGCTCCGTCTTGTTGAATCCACATTTGTTCCCTTTCAAAGTTATCAACTTCTTCAAGAAGCTGGGATAATAATAAATAATAAATTTAGATATCTAGGCCCGTTAAGCGGTTCGCGGAAAAAAATATGGACCAATAATTCAAAAATTTAATATTCCACATCATCCATTAACCGACCAATGGTTTTGGTTTTGAACTTCCTGGACCCAAAATGGATAAAACTGTTCTGACCTTCTTCAGACTGCTCTTCACTCTCTCGGCACGTGGGCCAAAAAATATAATTTCTCATTCTCCCCAACAAAATCCACAGTTGTGCACTTTTGCAGACGCAGAACATGTCCCAGACTTAACTCCCTCTATCTTGCAAACAACCAAATCCCTACTGCCGAATCCCTTAAGATCCTAGGCCTTACATTTGACTCCAGACTTACATGGAAGGCTCACATCAAATCCCTCAAAACAAAAACCTCCTCCGATTTAAACCTATTACGATTATTGTCTAACATTACCTGGGGGGCTGACTTTCCTTGCCTACTACGAATATATAACTCTCTCATTCTTTCCAAACTGACCTACGGTGATTTTATATATGGAGCCGCGACTCAAAGCACTATCAAGACCCTCGATCCAATTCAAAATCAATCCCTCCGACTCTCTACGGGTGCTTTTCGCACCACCCCCATCCCTACTTTACAATGCCTTACATCTACCCCTCCCTTACATCTTGTGAGACAGCTGTCTCTCCTAAAATTTTATTCATCCTCCATATATAAACCTCTTTCCAAAACCACATTGAACCTATCAAACATACACAAACCCAACCAACTACTTCCACAAAACTCTATTCCTCAGAGAATCTCGGCCTTACTGTCACTGCACAATCTCTCCCCCCCTAAATATGACTACCCTTTGCAAACCACCTTTCCCCATGGCTCTCTCCTATTCCACATATCGATCTTTCCATGCGACAATATAATAAAGTGGACTCTCCAAACTCTTTCCTCAATAAATCCTTTTTACAATCGTCGCCACAAAATACCCCAAACATACGCTCTTTTATACGGATGGGTCCAAATCAGACAAGGGAGTCGGTTCTGCCTTCACATCCCCCACCACCTCTAGAAAGTTCAAACTTTTTCATTATGTCTCCATATTTACAGCTGAACTCCTAGCTATCGAGAGGCAACTAGATTCGCTCTAACCACAAGCTCCAAACTCATCCTAATTATCTCCTATTCTCTCAGTGCCTTATCATCCATCAAGACCAGAAACCTATCCTACAACTACATCCGACAAATCCTAGATCTCCTCTACTCCGCAAAACTGAAACAACGTTCCATCTCGTATTTCTGGCTTCCCAGCCACATAGGCAATCAGGGAAATGACAGAGCGGATAGACTAGCCAAACAAGCTATAGATAACGGTATTTCCATCACGGCCGAGAATTACTACTCAGACTTTAACTCTCACCTTAAATCTATCCATAATTCCTTATTTCAATTACAATGGGATCTAGAAAATCCAAAAAACAAATTGTGGCCACTCAAATCCTCGGTATTCCCCCCCCTACATAATAACAACCTCAATAAAAAAGAGAACGTGATTCTGCGAAGACTGGCTGCTGGACACACTTTCTCAACTCATCGCCAGCTCTTGGAAGGAGCACAAGATCCTAAATGTCAAAGTTGCGGATCTAACCTTACAGTCTCGCATATACTCACAGCAAATCACCTTAAAGACATCCGACTAAAGTACAACCTACCCTCTACCATATGTAACATAATTACCATTTTGGCCGCAAACCAAAAATAACATATATGACTATCTCCGAGAAATTCACTTTAAAGTTTAAACCAATTTAACAATCACTTTATGGGCGCTAAATAACCTCGTAGTTGATGCGCCCTGGCTCCAAAACATCATCATCATCATCTTCAAGAACCTGGGGTAATTCGTTTTGCAAAAAATTTAGATACCTAGGCCGTTAAGCGGTTTCGCGGAAAAAATATGGACCAACAAGCGACCTATGGTTTTGGTTTTCAACTTCCCGGACCCAAAATGGATTAACTGGTGAATAATAATGCATGTTATGGCTGTTAACTGCTCCATTACTGCGAAAAGTAGCTTCATCAGAAAACATTATTTTGGATAAAAAATTTGGATCGGCCTCTATTGCTCCATTCATGGTGGTACAAAAGTTTACTCGTCGTTCAAAATCACGGTCTTGAAGTTCTTGGTGCAGTTCCATACGAAAGGGATGATATTGTATTTTCTTGTGGTGCGATTAGCCGTAGATTGGGATGTGTCAGATAAGTCAACTAGTTGACCGCTGCTGACCTGGGGATTATCTTCAACATGAAGTAAAATCTCCATTTCTATTTCCTCATTGGTAGCATTCTGGTTTACTACTTCCCGTTTCGTATACTCAACGCTACCACTACCATCAAACCGTTCCTTTAAGCACTGAAAAGATTTTCTTGATGGTATACGTCTATTAGGGTAATTCGCTCCGTAAAACCTTACTGCCAAAAGACAATTTTTTCCCGCCTCGCCCAGTACATAAACCATATCAATTAATTCATTTTTAGGAAAATCCATAACTATTACCTTTATACGTCACTTACTACAACAAATTAAACTATTTTTATTTGCTTAATAGACATGTCAAAATTTGACAATGCCTACATTTTTGTTTTGTCCTGGCAACTACGAGGCTGGTTTGAAAAGTCCGTGCAAAGTCCGAGAGATGGCACCACCGGCGCGTATCGAGGTCATGTTTAGTTAGTAGCATCTCTTGAATGAACGCACACTAAGTTTCAGCCATATTGGTCTATTTCTTTGTGTTTGGCATTCGTGTGAATCAAGGAAGTCGAGTGATTTTCAAGAAATGGACGAAAAAGAATTTCGTGTGGTGATTAAACATTACTTTATGAAAGGCAAAACGCCTCAGGAGACTAAAGAGAAGCTTGATAAACATTATGGTGACTCTGCACCTTCGATTAGAACAGTTTATAAGTGGCTTCAAAATTTTCGGACTGGCCATATGGGCACAACTGACGCTGAACGTTCTGGACGGCCTGTGGAGGTTACGACTCCAGAAATCATTGATCAAATCCATGATATGGTGATGGATGACAGAAGAGTTAAGGTGCGTGAGATTGCTAGTGCTGTGGGCATCTCGACTGAACGGGTACATAATATTTTGCATAAACATTTGGACATGAGAAAGCTATCCGCAAGATGGGTGCCGCGATTGCTCACGCTTGACCAAAAACGGAATCGTGTGAAGTGTTGCAAGGATGGTTTGCAGCTGTTCCAGAAGAATCTGGAGGACTTTAAGCGTCGTTTCGTCACTGTGGATAAAACATGGATACATTACTATACTCCTGAGACCAAACAACAATCTAAACAATGGGTTACCAAGGGGGAATCTGCACCAAAAAAGGCGAAGACCGTTCCTTCGGTCGGAAAGGTTATGGCGACTGTCTTTTGGGATTCGCAAGGGATAATCCTCATCGACTATCTGGAAAAGGGTAAAACTATTACAGGTGAATATTATTCATCGTTATTGGACCGTTTGAAATCCGAGCTGCAAGAAAAACGCCCGCGATTGGCCCACAAGAAAGTCCTTTTCCATCACGACAACGCACCAGCACACACCTCAGCAGTTGTGGTCGCAAAATTAATGGAAATAGGATCCCAACTCGTTTCACATCCCCCCTATTCTCCAGACTTGGCACCCTCGGACTACTATTTGTTCCCCAATTTGAAAAAATGGCTGGCGGGACAAAGATTTTATTCAAACGAGGAGGTGATTGCAGACACTAATGGATATTTTGCAGACTTGGACAAATCCTATTATTCGGAAGGGATTAACAAACTAGAACATCGTTGGACGAAGTGTATAAGCCTAAAAGGAGACTATGTCGAAAAATAAAAAAGGTTTACCCCAAACACATAAGTAGTTTTTATTTTTGCACGGACTTTTCAAACCAGCCTCGTATGATGTTATAGCGTAAATGTATTAAAAACAAGGGTAAAAAATTGAAAAATTCAAAATAAATCGAAAACTATTAGAAATAAGTATATGACATACTTAATAAAAGTTGGGGGGTTTTATAAAATCTATCTAACTCAAATTTCTTTACATATATCTTTTTTTTTCATCTCTATAGAACGCTCGTACCAATTATGAGTATTCCACTTTCAGAACCAATGGCGCTACTGGCAATTTTTTACAAAACTGAAGACTAGTACTTTTTTTAAAAAAATGAAATATTAAAAAAACTACTAGGTTTAGGTATATAACATTATTAATAAAAAAGCTATAAAATTTTACGCACACTTTTTTGAAGTACCCTGTATACTCAAAAATAATTTTAAACGGTGCACCTTAACATTCCCGAAACAAATGAGGTAATGAACTTTACTCTATCGTTGACTCACCCTGTACAAATACTACAAAAACAACTCTCGAAAAATTGTTTTTAAATGTGCCACAACATGTTAATCGTTAAATCAATAGTTCCAAGCAGCACGACGTATTAATCCTAAAACATCAAATTTTTTCAGTTGTGAAGATCACTTCGATGTAAGTATTTTAGGATAATGATGTATTTAATAATCATTCATATCAGAATATAAATATAATACATATAGTTAGATCACAGAAATTTTTAAGGAGACTAACCAAATCGGAACCAATAAAAATCATGATGATTAGTATACTGTTATCGAAGGATTTTTGTTTTATTTAGTGTCATATTTGAGAAAATCTGTGACCATAAAAATATCCACAGTAGGTATATTATCAGAAGTGGCCTTTATGAACACACATTACTAAATTAAATTAATAACCAACAATAATTTTTTTTGCACTAAACTTTAATAATTTTGACAGTATATATACAGCTGTTAACCGTACTTACGTGAAAACACTTTAATCTAATGACGTCAGAAACATGGCAGCCAATCGTGGCGCTTTCGTAGTCACGTGATTATTTTTTAAATTTTATAAATTTTAATTTATTTATAATTAATTGTAAAAAGTTTTTAAACAGCTTTTCGCATCAATTATCAATATTATTTATGACGGAAGTTTTAAAATAAAGTAAAAAAATCGATAATTATTGTTTATTCAAAAACCCAATTATACTTTAAAAGAAATATTTCAGAAATACAGTGAAGTCCGTTTATAACTCCAAAAAATCGTGGTTCGCTATATCCGAAGTTCGTTACAAACAGTAAACAAAATCTAATATCATTTTTCACTACTTTTTTATTTAGATTACGCGCTAATGCTTAGAAAAAATGAATAAAAATAATTATTACATTAAAAGAAAACGTTCAAAGGAAAATAAAACAAATCACACTAAAGTTATTATTATGTATGTTGGTACATACACGAGTATAAACAAAAATATTAAAAAACGTAGCTTATACAATAAAAGGTTTGTACAATTTTACTTGAAAAAGAATGGTGTTTATATAATTATCAAGGTCACAAAAACTACTCTATATACGTTCAGGAACTTCACGAGAGTCCAAAAAATGGCGAGTTTCAGTCATTTTCTTAATCATTTCTGAAATGGAAGGAACATAAATATTATCTCCTTCTCCAGGCTCGTCTTCGTCCTTATTATCGCTTAAAATCTTTCCAGAAGTCACTGATGTCACAATTGGATAATCAGTTAATATTTCTCTTGTCGTTAATTCATTATCAGCACATACATATTCTTCAAAATTAAAGTGATTAAACATCTTTTTAATCTCGATTTTCACTGTACTTTGTTAAATGTCAGCATCGTAAACAAATTCTAGACAATAAGTAGGATCTTCTCGATGTTTTTCACTGAGTCAACGGTAGCTTATCATCTGAGTCATATCTACATTCCTTCCATGACATTGTTAGAATGTATCACACCTTGATCCATAGGCTGGAGCTTTGCACTTGTGTTTGGAGGTATAAAAATCAATTTTTTTGCTGTAGATCAACTTCAGGGTGCGCTGGACAGTTGTCAAACAAAAGTAATATTTTTCTGTTTGTGAATTTTAATTCATTGTCCCATTCGATCAGTTCGTTTTTAAAAATTTGTGATGTCATCCAGGCTTTACTGTTTGAGTTGTACTTTACTGGTAAATGTTTGTTTTTAAAACACCTGGGATTGGCGGAGTTTCTTATCACCAACAATTTTCTTTTCTCTGTTTCAGACATATGTATTTGCAGTTACCAACACAGTAATCCTTACTTTTGATAATTTTTCACCAGCATAATTCTCTCCGACAAACAAGTAGAACCGTAGATTTAGTTAAATTCAACTGTTTGCAAACATTATCTAGGTTTTACGTTTTTGTGTACTCGTTTTAAAATAAAAACTTAGACATTCACTTTGCTACTTTGATCAAATATGCATTAAAACCCCATAATACAAGTGAATTAAAAATAATACTGCTCGAACTAGCGACGCGGCGAAAACAAGTAGAATAGGGATTCCCAGCGCCTTTCGGCGAATTCCCTAGATCAAGTCGCGCGACATGGAGCACAGGGAGTGGCAAGTTCGTTATAAACGGACATAAAACATCCAAATTTGGTTCGCTTTATCCCGAAGTTCGTTATAATCGGGTTCGTTATAACCGATAAAAATTTGCATTGGTCTTATGGAAGTTTTTTCGTACATTATAAAATAGTTCGTTTTAACCGGAAATTTGCTATAAACGGGTTCGTTATAAGCAGACTTCACTGTATTTATAATTAATTGTAAATTTTTTTTAAAAAGTTTTTCGTATCAATTATATCAATGATGAGGTTTTAAAATAAAACAAAAAAATCGATAATTATTTTTTATTCAAAAACCCAATTATATTTTAAAGAAATATTTTTAAAATATATTTTAATATAATTTTAATATCATCGTAATACCCATACACTGTTTTCACGTTAATTAATTATTCTCAGTAACTAGATTATTACAAACTCACAGTTGGTGTTTTTAAAGTCTATATTTGGAAAAAAAATCCCCGTTATTCTTTCCATTTTGCCAAAGATCAATCTATCCTCCATGAGCTTACACATTTCACTCTAAGCCATTCGTAAAAATAAACGAAAATAAAAATTCAATTTCAATATATCAAATTCATATCAAATTGCATTATGCATATTGCAGCAGGAAAACAAATAGCGAATAAATCCAAAAGCACAAAACAGGCGCGCTTTTACAAAAGGTCGAAAAATTGCATATAAATGTATGAAACTCCGTCGAACTCGGCTTTGAGCATATGCATATACATATATATTCTATCTTTGTACATGAACACAATATTAAATTTACTATACTTATATAATTTTCATAAGATCGTTCAGTAGCGCACTCTAATCCTACACTCCGCGTCCAAAAAGAGTTTTCCATATAAAGTAAAATGCAGGCCAAATGTATTAGGTTGTCTGAAAAGTTCTCAGCCTGACACATAGATCGCGTTAGAAATTATGAAAACATACAGTTGCCTGCGAACATTTTGGACCAAAAAATATTTTTGTGATTAATTGAGTTATAAAGGGAAAAGAGAAAAAAACAAATATACCATCATAAACTGCTTTAATTATACCATGGATTGAAGCCGGTGGAAGTGCACCACACAAGGCAAAGGCGGTTTCATCAGCAGGGAAGGTTACAATGTGGACTCTTTCTTTTGTATTTTACATAAATGCTTTATTTATTACATAAGAGCCGCTATTTGCTCCTTATGTATATCCTAATTTTTGAGAATGGATTGAGTGGATATTAATACTGAGAGAGAACAAAATTAAGATATCAGCTAGCTCGTTTTTTTTTGGAGAGATGTGGATACGAGATAATTTTTGTACGTTTTTTGAAAATAGTCTCTACAGTTGTTTAACGCCTAGTTGTACTGTTTTGGGCACCATTTATTTTGTAATCGAAAGAATTTAAATTCAGCCCAAAAAATGACTGAAAAGTCATTTATGGTAGTTGTTGGTACAGAATTGAGTACAGTATAATTTACGTCCTGTAAGATAGAACGGGAGTTCAGTAAAACACTACACTAACACTGAATAAGGTATACTAACAAATAAAAAAAAACATTCTTACATTTATTACACCCTTGAAATTAAATAGACTAGATTAATAACCCTTTGCTATGAGTGCATATGTTCACAGATAGTCTTTAACTTAGATATATGACGGTAGTATAGTTTCTCGTATCACTTATTATTGAGAGTAAAAAAAATGGCTTTAGAATGCACGATACAGAAAGATGGTTCCAGGTTCACTTCCGGTGAAACCGACTCCGGGATCACACGTGTTACGTAGTCCTCAGGAACACACGTTGTGGGAAGGAACTGAGATATTTAACTGGTATAGTTATCGACTTACACAGCTTGGCTTCTCCTCGTGGCTTTTCTATCAACTGCTTGGCCTCTCCTGGTGAGTTTCCCATCAAAATATTGCTTCACACACTACCTCCTTATTTTCATTAGGTAACTAATGAACACTTGACCCAAAATGTTTTAGGATGGGTAGAATATTTCAGCATTTTGCGTATTATATGATCTCTCGTCTCCTCTTGCTGTTCTATTTCTCCTTTGTTTATGCGCTAGGTTGTCATTTAACCTCCATTAAATTCATTTAGTAAGAAGTAAATGTAAATATAATTGTTCTCTTTAGATCTTATTGACGTAGTAAACATGTTTACAGCTGTGTGCATAAAACTTCAAGAGTTAAGTGAAAATTATTATCTGAAGGATCAATGCCTGAAAAGTTCGAATAGTGCTGCCCTTGTTCAGCTTTTACTAAAAAAAGACAGGAAAGTTACTTAAAAGCCAACAGACGCCAAAATAATCATTTGTAGACTTCCTGTCTGTTTGGATGTTCTATATAAGTTAAGTTGTAAGACTCGTTATTAAGGGCATATACCTGTTCATGGAACCGAAAAAAAAAGTTTTTCAGCAATTTTTTAGCGAAACTATTCATTACATAAATCTGATTTATATTTTATGTAATCCTACATAGCTTAAAACACAATTTGTGAAATTTTAAATAAAAAAACCGGTCAAGTGCAAGTTGAACTTGCGCAATTAGTGTTCCGTATGTTGATTGCTTCTGAAATAAAAATATTTGTTACGGAGGTATAAAATGATCAGTGACTTCACAAAATACACTCCAAATGAGTTTTCAACAAAGTTTGTTTCCGATCTTTACTGAAAACTGATGACCTTGAAATTTTTTTTTTTTTTATATACCAGATAAATTATTAAAAGTAATGCACTCGCGAAAATTTTCGTTCAATCTACACCCCGTAGAGAATATTCCTGAATTTTTTCGAAATTTTTGGATCAGTATTTTTCGAGATAGAGGGGGGACAACGATTTTTCGCGATTTTTTCAAAATAATACAAAGAGAAGTGTGCACATTATATATATTTTTGAACTCGTGTTTTCACAAGCCTTAATTTGACACTCCACTCGATGACCTAGTAAAAAAATTTTTTTTTTACTTCCGATTTCACCCCCCAAAACTAACTAACCCCTTAAGTCAAAATTTAACTTTCAAAACTACACGGCTCTGATGAGGCCATCAATTTCTATATTAGTACCAAATTTCAACTTTCTCCGTCAAATAGTTTCGGAGAAAATCGGCTGTAACAGACGGACAGGCGGACAGACAGCGAAGTGATCTTATAAGTGTTACATACGAAACACTAAAAAAAATGGCGGAGCTTGCGGTATGCACGATTACTGGGAGCTGGAGCATCTGAAATCAAAATTTCCAAAGAAATTAGTTTACTAAATGATCAATCTGGTGTTTGAACGAAGGAATTTTGATATTATCAAGAACTTTGTCTTTAATTACCAAAAATGTAAAACGCGGTAACGTCATTTTTTCGCTTTTTTGTTTGGACCAATGCCTTTTGATATTTTCTTTTTTTTTAAAATCGTTCGTTCAAAGACAAGATTGATCCTCTAGTAAACTAATTTCTTTATAAGTTTTGATTTCAGACGATCCAGGTCCCAGTAATGATGCACACAGTAATGCTCCTCACAAAAAAAGGGGTCGCAGGGTAACGGGTACAGGGCAGCAATTTTTATTTTTTTTTTTAAATTAAAATTTCACAAATTGTATTTTAATCTATGCATTATTATATAATGTAAATTCCTACAAAATTATTTTTTTCGATTTCTTGACTAGGTAATGCCCTTAATGATGAACATTTACGTGCAAATGATGACGCAGTTCTTCTAAGAATTTAATATTTTTTTTGCTAAAACCCCAATATGACACTCCACTGATATGTATATCAACAAGAAGAGTACATCTAACATTTCCCCAAGGAGCCCTTTCATGGGAATATTTGTAAATTTTATTTCTGAAAATAACGTTGCAATAAAAATCGTCAGTCACCTGGATCGAAAGAAAACAGACGAAAGTAAATCATTTCAACATTTTGAATACGTTAAGGACTTTAAAGAAAGTTCTCGTGCAAGAACTAGCAAGAGACAAACAAAACAAATATTTTTATGTTGTCAAAGATATTTTGGGATAGGATAACATGAAGAACACTTAAAATATATTTTAGGAAGAGAATGTACAAATAAGTAAGCTTGTAGGACTTTAATTTCTTTAGGTTCTTTTTTATTTATACAACATAAAATCATTAAAAAGTACAGAGAGCGTCATGAAAAAATCCAAATTTGTTCAGCTTATTGCGCGAAAGTAGCAAGGTGAGCCGTTGGAAACTTATTTGATATGGAAAGCTTCGAGCGTTCAACAGATTAAATAGATACAGAAGTTGAAAGAAATTGGTTCGACAATAAGAAAAAATTCTGGCACGGTGCACAGTGATTCGGCAAGAACATGCTAGTGGGACAATATTCATGACGTAATTTCCAGGAACCACTGATAACGACTTGTAAACAACCCCCCCCCCCATTTAACGAATTCCAAGAATTAATTTGTTTATCACCTCATAAAGGTATCTTATCAGGGGGTCAAAGTAAACCTTATAAGAGAGGTAAGAGAGGTCATTTTCATTTGCAAATCAGTTGCATTTTATGCACACTTGTGATAACATATTTTAAAATTGGTAGCAAAGTGAAACGAGTTTTTTGTGATGGAATATTCTGTTGAAGGTATGTACTCTATTATGACTTATATTTTTTATAAAAAATATGTATACTTTTGGTGTAATATCAATTTGTAAATGTATAGATAAATCCAGCAAATTTTACATTAATTGTAAACTTGAAAAGTAGCAACTTTTTTTATCCACATATATCCACCTAGATTTTTCTATATGTAATACCTACAACATTCAGGCACAGATTCATATATATTATAGACCCCGAAAAGGCCCGAAAGTAAAATTATTTTATTTTTTTCAGAACGAGTCGTGACTATGGCGAAAATGGAGTTTTTTGAAGAATGGCTAAAACATGACAAAACTGAACGAAACAGTGGCATTTTTTATTATATAAGTGAAAAATTCAATATGTCTGATGTTTCTGACGATTCTCTAAAACGAGTCAAAATGAAAATATCAAGCCTTTCAGCAAAATTCAATCAAAAGTGGACTTCTTTAAAGTGTAACAAAGAAATGTTTCTAATCAAACATAAAGATTGGTTAGAGGGATCCGGAATCGAAATAAAGATGTGTGTTAACCAGCCGTGCACTTCAACATCATCAGCGGCTCTTTCCGTAGGGCGACCCAGAAAATCATTTGAAGACTCATCAACGAAAACGAAGAGACGGAGAGTAGAAGATCTTTTGGAATCGCGAAGTGCAAGTGAGCTTATTACAGCAGCTGAGTTAGCTACTCGAAAAGAAGGGCATCGAAGTGTTGCTAAACAGATCCATAACGTCGCGGTCAGTGAAACTAGAGAAAAGAATAAGTGTTCTGAACAAAGTCGGCAGTTAACATCAGACGAAGCTTTAGCTTATTATGTGGACTCGAAATCGACTCCTCACTCATATAAACAAACAAAAAAAATGGTCAATGAAAGCGGGACATCAAGTGTATCCATCGTTTTATAGTTTAGGTAAGTCCAAAGCTTCTTGTTGTCCTTCTGACGAATATATTTCTGTGACTGAATCTCGAGCTGAAATTAAACTTCACGCGATTTTGGATAAAACGGCTGAAGGATTAGTTAAAACTCAGACGGAAGTCATTAGAAGTGTGTTACCTCGTTCATATTATACGTTGGTAAGCAAATGGGGCTGTGATGGGAGTTCGGGGCATAGCACGTATAAGCAGAAATTTGAGAACACTAACGCTACAGACGAATTTTTGTTCGTATACTCATTTGTCCCTTTGAGACTGCTTGATGGCGAAACTGTGATCTGGCAAAATCCAAGACCTTCCTCTACTTTATATTGCCGTCCTATTAAGTTTATTTTTGCCAAGGAGACAAAAGAGTTTACGAAAGAAGAAACTTCTAAAATTTTAGATGAAGTAAGTCAGCTTCTTCCAACATTATGTAACGTTGCTGGATCTCAAATCTCTGTTAAACACGATTTGTTGTTGACAATGACTGATGGCAAAGTGTGCAGTGCCTTAACAGACACAAGTTCAACACAAAAGTGTTATATTTGCGGTGCCACCCCCTACTATGAACGAGGAGTCAAAGAAATATCCCAGCAACGAAGAACGCCTTGCATTTGGTTTATCTACTTTACATGCATGGATCCGCACGTTTGAATGTTTGCTTCACATCAGCTATCGTTTAGAAATAAAAAAAGTGGCAAGTGAGGGGAGATAACGACAAAGCTATTGTGAAGCAACGCTCACAAGAGATACAAAAAGTGTTTAAAGATCGTATGGGTCTCATTGTAGATAAACCAAAACCTGGGTATGGTAACACAAACGATGGAAACACAGCACGTAGATTTTTTTTCCAAAGCTGAATTGAGCAGCGAAATTACAGGATTAGACGTAAACCTTATTCGTAGATTTCATGTAATTTTTAAGAACTTTGTCATCGGGATATGACATAAATTATATAGAATTCGAAAAGTTTTGTGTTGATACTAGAAAATTATACCTTGATCTGTATTCGTGGTATTCCATGCCCGTTACTGTGCATAAAAATCTTGTACACAGCGCGGAAGTTATAAAGTCTTTTCTTCTTCCCATTGGACAACTCTCCGAAGAAGCCCAGGAGGCAAGAAATAAAGACTGTCGTAGATTCCGTGAACGGCACACCAGGAAGCGGTCACGTATTGCCACAAATACAGATCTTTTGAGAATGCTTTTAATTACGTCTGATCCTGTTATCAACTCGTATAGAGAATTACCGCGAAGAAAATTTACTTCTTTGCCATCGGAGATTCTGCAGTTGATTATCCCACCTTCATTGCCATCCGAAACACCATCAGTAAGTCATCATCACGAATTAAATGAGGAGGATTATTTACTCTCTGAATATTCTACTGAATGGGAGAGCGGTGATGACGACTCATCTGATGGTGATTAGTAGGTTTAAGTATTTTTTTATTGTAATTATTATTCTTATTTTATTGTGTGTTGTAGTTGCTTATAATTCATGCCTTAGTATATAAGTTATTTAATATTATATTTCTTTTACTTATACACCTTGTTATTGTAAATAATTGATATATAGATACTGTTATTGTACTAATTTATTTTAAAAGAAATAATATTTTGTAAATTAATAAATATGTGTACTATCATTATGATTTTTATTTTTTTCCTAGAAATTTCTTTGTAAACAAACATGATTGTGCTTTTCACACATAATGAGTAGGTAGACGTATGTAGCTAATTAAAGAAAAATTAGCGACAATAGTGAACAAATGAGACACATTAGTAAATCACTTCCGTCTTGCAGCTACATATTTCGATTAATACACATACAGTACACATTTTTCAACTTTTTTTTTCTTAAAATAGCTTAAGATACCTGGAATATACATAAACAATTGAAATAAGTGAAGAAGTAATATTGTCCCGCTAGCTTGTACTAGTCGAGACACTGTGCGGCGACTAAGAAGCATGCACAAGAGGAGCGAGTTCGAGTGCCGATCTGCCAAAAACCCGACCTTTGAATACGCAAGCAATAAAGCGTCGTAAATATTCCCAGGAGTTGATACAAATATTCGCCGGCACGATTCATGTCTGGTTTCATACAAGATTCAGCTGGTGCAAGAATAAAAACCAGCTAGCAATGTCACAGGTCATATTCGATAACAACATGTTTAAACGCTTCCCATATTTACAAGCATCTTGTTTCTGAATGAAGCACATTTTTACCGCAAGTCTGATAAATCCAAAACTAAAGCATTTTCCCAAAGTGATGTCTAAGGCCGCAATAACGGCACCTAGAATAAATTGACTGTACTTTTTTGAGTATGGCAGAGGCCGCAGAATTGTTAATTCGAAGAAACATACGAAAATAATTGAGAAGTTTCTATACACCAGGTGGTGTGTTGTTTAATGGTGATAACTAGAAAAGCTACTATTAGCAGGAAGAAGTGACATTACTCACTTAAGGGGTAAGGCCACTCCATGCCCTAGGAAAAAAAAGGCTAATTTCGGGAATTTTTTTCAAAAGTATAATAATAAGCAGTCGAAAATTTATTTGAAGTACTTTATTAAACAAATATTTAAGTGTACGAAAATATTTTTTAAATCTTTTAATTCACAAGGCACCACGAAGGCGTTACAATCTATGAAATGCATTCTACCAAAAATAATATAAAAAAAGTTTTTTTCAGTTAATTTTTAAGGAAGAGCGCAAAGAAGATTTTACAAAGATGTTATTTTGGCTTGAGCAGTTTTTACCATACAGCCGTTGCTACTGAATTTTTAGTATATCAAAAACTATTCACAGAGATTGAGCCGTTGCTACTTATGATGACTACAGAATGATAAAAAAAGACCTTCCCTAACAGGTATGTAGGCAAGTTTACACTCTTCTCGCTCTGGGTCGAACAGATCATTTTGAAACAAACAGGCATGTCCGGGGTAACATGTAAGTTACCACAAGGTAATAATTATATCTAGAATTCGAAGTTTAATATTGTTTTCGGGTAAGTAAGATATGACAATCCTTTGAGTTTGAAAATTTTCTGGGTACATGTATGAGAACAAAGCAGCGTTCCATCAAAACCTAGACGATGGGAAGGCTCGGAAAAGCAGCAATGTCGAGCCTACCAACAGAATCACAAAAGGAGAAACACTGGATCACTGACAATACTCTGAAACTAGTAGAAGAGAGGAGAGATATAAGAAAAAATATGCGTGACAGAAACAGCGGAGAACGTCTAAAAGCTATTACTCAGAAAACCGCGCAAGCTTGTAAGCGGGATAAGAATGCTTCCCTTAAAAATATATGCTCTAATCTGGAGAGTCATTCCATGCAGCACGCGTCAAATGAGTTCTTCAAAACAGATACCTCACCAGACAGCTCAAACCCCAAATTCAGGTCATTAACGATGAGCAAGGAAGAAATTTTACCCAAATCGGATGGCCTCGCTGAGGTATGGAGAAGATACTGCACTAACCTGTTCAAGGACAATGAACGAAAAGTAGATACTACAGAAAACTATGAAGGGAACAAGGCCCTACTGGACTTGGACAATATCGTCTGGAAAGCTTGTAAATGGCCAGAGAATTGGTGGCATACTATCTTTATGTCCTGCTCATAAAAAGGGAGCTCACACCGAATTCTCGAACTACAGAACATTGGCTCCTGTATCTCATGCTAGCAAGGTCCTACTTCACGTAATTCACAATCGACTAAAGAATTTTCTACTTCCTGAAATAGCAGAGGATTCTGAACATCCGCCAAATTATAAAAAAGCCATCGAAACCTTACTGTGTTTCGTCGACTATACTAAGTCCTTTGACTCCGTGAAATCGTCCACACTCCGGTCATTTCTTCAAAAAAATGGGAGTACCTTAACAGCTAGTGACGATAATAAGGAACCTCTACGAGAATAACACAGCAGCCGTCCGAGTCAACCAAACTACCCCTAAGACGTTCAAAGCGGAAGCCAGCACGAGACAGGGCTGCATTCTCTCTCCCTATTCCATTTAATATAATTATATATATATATATATATATATATATATATATATATATATATATATATATATATATAATAGGCATTGACAAAGAACTAATACACGCAGTAAAAGCTCTCATGGAAACAACACAGTGAACATAAAAATAGGACATAAAATAGGGAAGAGACTCCAAACATCAAAAGGCCTATTACAAGGATGCTCTACATCCCCAACACTATTCAAAATATACCTCGAACAAACATTAAAAAAATGGAAGCAAAAATGTAGTGGAATGGGAGTCCCAATACGAGAAGATTACTTATATACTCTAAGTTTCGCAGACGACCAAGTAATCATAGCGCAAGATGAGGAAGACCTCAGTTATATGGTAAGAAAACTGCAAGAAGAATACACTAAAGCAGGATTAGCAACAAACTTTGATAAAACGGAATATCTAACAACAAAGGAGGGAAACGTGGAGAATCTAGAAGTCGATAACGAAACAATAATCAAAGGAACCGATAGATTTAAATATTTAGGAACCATCATTTCAAAAAACGCAACATCCGAAGAAGAGATTAAAGCTAGATTAGGATAAACGCGGACATGCATAAGACAATTAAATTCGATCCTGTGGGACAAACACATTACAAAAAGAAACAAAACACGCATATACAAATCAATAATACAAAGCATAATGACATACGGGTCAGAAACATGGACGACCAACAAAAGAAATAAATCTAAAATTAACGCGGTAGAGATGGAGTATTGGAGAAGATGTTGTAGAGTGACACGTATGGAGAGAATAACAAATGAAGAAATAAGAAGAAGAATGAACATCAAAGAGAACGAAGTAAACACCATTGAAGAAAAAAACGATTAAAATGGTATTGACACATAAGACGGAGCGAAGATAATAGGTGGGTAAAGAAAATAACGGAGTCAGCGTCAGCTGTAGAAAATCCTTTATATATATATATATATATAATATATATATATATATATATATATATATAATGAGAAATGTCTTGGAAAAGTGGGAAGAGGGAATTTCCGCGGGAAGCAATCACCCATTTCTATTCAAAATTTTCTTAAAAAAAAGTTTTTTGGGGACATGTACCAACAACAAAACATAGAAGATTTAAATGCCATGATAACTAAATAGGGCTTATACTTTAGCCCCTAATAGTGAATCTGACTGTCCTTTTACATCCAATATTATCAAAATTCGGCACGAAACATTAAAAAAACGAAATTTGCATGTAACCATAAAATATATAGTGTGTCAGATCGTATATTTGATATAGGTTGTTTAATATTTACACGTCAATAACTAAACTCCATTCCCGATTCACCCTGCATTAAACTTAATTGCATCTGCTATCAACAAAAATTACATTCTGAATTAAACAATATCCGACTGACGACGCCGTCAAATCCATAGAAACTCGAAGTTTGATTGTGTACATAACCTCACTTTCTGATTTGTATTGACATTCGATCTTGATAGCATTAAATCCAATTCTCGGAGTTGTAAACAGAATTTAATATTTCTAGCGAGATGTTACGTAAATATACGATAAGATGGTCTAGGATGTCAGGACTGATTGAAATCATCGAAGTTCTATAAGATGATTACTTGACCTTCGCAACAGAAAGAGCCCATAATAAAATTGGGCAATATTTTTTTATGGTTTTGTAAATTAAATCATACTAGAGAATGTGAGAAAAGGGCAAAATAAAACTATGTTGAAAAATTGGTGAAGGGATTTATCCAGTACTTTCCTGGCAGCATAAGTTTTCGACTTCTCGACTAAAAAAAAACCGACAACGATGTATAACTCATCAACCGGCTTCTCTTGAAAATAAAGTCGCAAGAATTAAAAAGGCTCCATTACCCCATTACCTGAGATAGTACAAACGGCAATTAAACCCATCTTAACAGCAACTTATTTTCAGTACAGGGTGAGTCAACGATCGAGTAAAGTTCATTATCTCATTTGTTTCGGGAATGACGAAAAAATGTTAAACAATAGTTTTAGTGAATGTTAAGGTGCACAGTTTAAAATTACTTTTGAGTATACGGGGTACTTCAAAAAAGTGTGTGTAGCCGATAGAACATATGTTTTTTTTTTAAATGGAACATCCTATTTTCTAATTTATTTTTAAATTCTGCGTAAAATTTTATAACTTTTTTATTAATAATGTTATATACCTAAACCTAGTAGTTTTTCTAATATTTCATTTTTTTTTTAAATTACTAGTTTTCAGTTTTGTAAAAAATTGCCAGTAGTGCCAATGTGGAATACTCATAATTAAACATTCTAGAACATACACGGCTTTTTTTTACGCCATTATCATCAATAATAGCATGCTGCAAGGAAACGTGCCTAACGAATGGAAAATTCCCAAAATTGTGCCAATTGAAAAAAATAAAATATACTATAAAACCTGAAGAGATGCGGTCAATAAATACGCTTCCAAGTGACGAAAAAAATCCTTGAAACAGTGATAAAAAATCAGTTACTGCAATATTTGAATGATAACAATATTATTATTCCAGAGCAATCGGGTTTTAGAAGCAAACATTCATGTGACACTGCAATTAATTATGTTATAAGTGAATGGCGTGAAAATTTGATGAATAAAAAATACATTGTATCAACTTTCATAGATTTAAAAAAAGCATTTGAAACTATAGACAGAAAATTATTGCTTATGAAACTACACAAAATTGGAGTGCGTGATATGGAATTAAAATGGTTTGAAGATTATCTATCGAATAGAAAGCAACAAACAAAAATTGGAAACACAATCAGCGATACCAGTGAATATTGGTCTACCGCAAGGCTCTGTCCTTGCGCCGGTACTGTTTCTCTTATACATAAATGACATTAAAGACGGTTTAAAGTACAGGGATGTTAGACTATTTGTAGACGATGCACTGATTGCAATTAGTGATGTTAGTTTGGATGTGGCTATTAATAAAATGCAGTCTGATATGAATATTCTTTATAAGTGGATGTGTATAAATATGTTAAAACTAAATACAGATAAAACTAAATATATGATAATATCACACAATAACGATAATAATAATCATAAACTATACATAAATAATCGTGAAATAGAAAAAGTAAACGAAATTAAATACTTGGGTATAATAATAGATTGTAAACTTAAATTTGATGCAGACTTTCAATATTAAGTGAATAAAATAAACCAAAAACTTTATCTCATGTATAGAACTTGCTACATCCTAAGTGAATACCATAAAATATTAATGTATAGAAGCATAATTGAGCCACATTTTATTTATTGTCCTTCGGTATTGTTTCTTGCTAAGGATACACAAATAGAACTAACTTCAAAACAAGGCAATGAGATTTATATTGCGGAAGCCTAGAAATACGCACATAAAAGATATGTTAGATAGATTAAATTGGCTGAGTGTAAAGCAGAGCTTATTTTATTACGCAATGAAATTCATCTATAATATAAAGATAGAAAATTGTCCCGCATATTTGACCGAGAAAATTAGATACGTCAATCAGATACACAACTACAACACCAGAGGACGAAATGACTTCCGAGTAATGGGAATTACAAATGAAGCTGATCGAGCAAATCTTTATTATAAAGGACTTAAACATTTTAATGACCTACCAAATAATATTAAAAATTGTGAAACAATAAATAAGTTTAAGCAACTATTATATCGACATTGTAAGAATATGCCTATCCGATAGTTAAATTAGGTTCTAATGAACCGTAAATAAATAAATAAATAAAATAAAATGAATAAATAATTGGTAGGAGCGTTCTATAGAGATGAAAAAAAAAGATATCTGTAAAGAAATTTGGGCTGGATTCTACAGGATGTTCAAAATAAATTATGCTATTTTAAATTGAAAAATCTCAAATTTTTTAAATGGCACACCCTGTATATTATTATTTTTTCTGATAGATTTTACAAAACCCTCCAACTTTTATTAAGTATGTCATATACCTATTTCTAATAGTTTTAGATATATTTTGATTTTTTCAATTTTTACCCTTGTTTTTAATACACTTACACTATAACATCATAGTTGCCAAGACAAAACAAAAATGTAGGCATTGGCAAATTTTGACATGTCTATTAAGTAAGTAAAAATAGTTTAATTTGTTGTAGTAAGTGACGTATAAAGGTAATAGTTATGGATTTTCCTAAAAATGAATTAACTGAGATGGTTTATATACTGGGCGAGGCGGGAAAAAAAACTGTATTTTGGCAGTAAGGCTTTACGGAGCGAAGTACCCTAATAGACGTATACCATCTAGAAAATCTTTTCAGTACTTAATGGAACGGTTTGATGGTAGTGGTAACGTTGAGTATACAAAACGGAAAATAGTAAACCAGAATGCTACCAATGAGGAAAAAAAAATGCAGATTTTACTTCATGTTGAAGATAATCCCCAGGTCAGAAGCCGTCAACTATCTGACTTATCTGACACATCGGCTAATTGCACCACGAGAAAATACAAGTATCATCCCTTTCATATGGAACTACACCAAGAACTTCAAGACCGTGATTTTGAAGGACGAGTAAACTGTTGTACCACCATGAATGGAGTAATAGAGGCTGATTCAAATTTTTTATCCAAAATAATGTTTTCTGATGAAGCTAGAGGCAACCCCTTTGATCGCCTCCCCGACCTCGTTAACAACACCTTATATATTTGAAAAGTTGAAAATAATGAAAAAATAACACAATTTCCAGATTTGCTGACTCTGAGAAAATTGAAATAGACGTACGAGGGTGGTTCAATAAGTCTCCGTGTTTGAAGACAGATGGCGTTGCTAAGGTAAGCTGATGTTATCATCTGATAGATGACACCAAAAAAAATTTTAGGCTGATTCATAGGTCAGTTTGCATTTGGTAGCCAGTATCGTTCAGTAATTCTCTTTCTTTGCTTTTGGATGGAAAAACATGTAAGGAGATAAAAGCGAAATGGGATGCTGTTTATGGGGACCCTTCGTCATCAATGACAACAGTCAGATATTGATTCGACGATGGATGCCGCGATTGGTCACCGTGGACAACAAGCGGGTAGAGCTTTCAACTTCGAAGCTGTGTTTGAATCTGCTCCAAAGAAGGCGAAGACGCTCCCATCGGTCGGAAAACTTATGGCGACGATTTTTTGAGATGCAAAGGGCTTCATACTCATTAACCTCTTAGAAAAAGGATGAACGATCATTGGACTATACTATACTGAGTTACTAGACCTTGAAGGAAACACGGTCCCATTTAGCTAAAAAGAAAGTTCTGTTTCACCATGATAATGCTCCAGCACATTTATCTGGCGTTGTAGTCGCCAAACTGCATGAATTGCATTATGAACTACTGCCGTACCATCCCCCGTATACACCCGACCTGACTCCCTGCGATTTCTTTTTGTTTTCAAACATGAAGAAATAGCTCGCAGAAAAAAAATTCAGCTCAAATGAGGAGTTCATCGCCCAGACAAAAGTGTATTTTGGAAAGTTGGATAATTCCTATTTTTTAGAGGGGTTAAAAAAATGGCAAGGACGTTAGGAAAAGTGAATATACCTAAAAGAGGACTGTGCTGAAAAATACAAAAACAGCTTTTGAAAAAATGGCGTCTTTAATCCTAACACGGGTACTTATTAAACCGCCCTCATATAACGCAATATATTTAAAGCAATCCCTCTAACTCCTTCATACCTTGTTAACCCCATAGAGGTTTGATGAATTGAAAGTAATGAAAAAGTAACACAAGTGTTAAATTTTACCACAAGAACCTTGAAAAGGACTCAGAATACGATATATTCGTAATCATTATAATCAATAATTAAAAACAATAAAAAAAATAACACAAATTTCAGAGATCTAGCCCTAAAAAGAACGTGTAACACGACATATATGAAGCTACCTTTCTATCTCCCTCGCCCATCTCATTATTCCCTTATATGTTCAATCAGAAATAATTGAATGTAATGAAAAGATAATGCAATTTTCAAAATTTTTCACTCCAAGAACTCTGAAAGGGACGTGTGACAAACATGATATAATCGAAACAACCTCTCTAATACCCTCTTCCACCCCCTTAAACCCATTATATGTTTAACTATAAATAATTATTTTAAAATGTGTTTATCATAGCAACCAAAAACCAAGAAAGATTATCATAAGGATTGGATGGAAATGGGGGGGACTATATTTTTCATGATCTCTGGGCCCCAAATCGTAAAGAAATGCAAAAATTTCCGAGTCTTGATTTCTTCACGAATGTAACACTTCTTTTAAGTATGTATGGGTCGCAAAAAGTGATAAAAAGTACAAAATTTAATAATTTTGAAAAGTTAGTACCAACATGCTTATAAAAGAAAATATAATTAGCAAAAGAAATCTTCGCTTTTGTCACTCTAAACGAAAACGAGAAATACGCCTAAAGACTGCATACTTTTACGCTTCCGCGACTACATAGCTTCGTGAACACTCGTCCATGACAAAATAAAGCGCAAGACATTACTGTGTATAGCACTTTGTTGACGCGACAATGACGTTACGCCTCGTGGACAAAAGACCTCAGTGTGTTCATTATTTCTTATACAAGGTGTCCTATAAATAATTTCATTTAAAAATATTTATACTAAAAAAAACAGATATCTGAAAAAAAAACCTTTATTGTTTATCAAAGTACAGCTCTTACAGTATCACAAGTAGCTGCCGTAAAACCTATATAGAGGAACGAGCAGAAAAATATGTACTAAAATTAGGGGACATTAAAGGGCAATATGCCGTCGAATATATCCACATCAGCACATGCAGAAGACGAGCATGAAACAGGACACACAACAAATTTATTTTTCAATCCTAGAAAAATTCTAGATTCCATTGAAATATTCAAATATCCCAACAATCTTAATCGTGACACTGGTCTTTACTTCTCACCAATCTGGGAACAGATAATACCCCGCCCCCCTTCGCCGGGTCCGGCAGCATCTGTTGTACTTTTCTTACATCGGAGTGGTACATAGAAGATTTCCGGTACCCGAAGGACCGCACTCTTTCCTTTAATGACTGCTCGGTCAGATTCAGCACTTGATATTAACAGTTCGACTGTGTGTGTTTTATTACGTGGGTCTGGCTTACCCGAACGACGACAAAAAGCTGAAGTATAATATTGCGGTAAATTCAAAACTAAGAACTGTCTGAATTTAAGTGACGCATCCTACATACTAAGCTCGTTTTTTTAAGTAAGTACCGTTTTGAAATATGACCGCTGCAGCGTTACGGTCGTCGTTCCATGTATGCGAACTAAGTATTTGCATCCATTGGGTAGCCAAAAACACCATTATGGAAACATTCGTCCGAGTTTACGAGTACGTTTGCTTGTGCGTGGACCACTGAAAATCTCACGCTGTAATTCGTTTCTTAAATGCCTTATCACTGTAATTTTTTGAAAAAATCATTTTTTTTTATTTACTTAATCTATGCTCCAGCATCTCAAAAATATAATAGAAATCGGTTTCTACTGAAAACAAATGTTTAAAAATATGTTTAAACACTCAAGGAAGAGTATATGCTGTAAAAAAGTTTTTGCAATTTTTTTCAGAATTTAGTTTTGTTCTTATAATAATCAAGTTAATTATGAGTAAAAATAGAGTTTATCGTGGCAAAAAAAGCAACGTTTCAAACAGGCGGCTGCTGAATAGATACGTGGCGGAGACGGAGTCCGAGGGAGTCAGTACATCTGCGAAAAAATTAAAATCATCCAACAAATTCCTCCAAATCCACGAGAAGGACATAAGACAAAGAAAATATCAATTTAGAAGACTAGTGGTAAAATTTTTGTTATTACAGCAATTTTCACTTTTAAAAACTAGAAATCAGTAGTTGAAACTTTAAGAGCGTTTATCTCAAAACTATGTTTTTCAAATCGGCTTGCAGCATAACTCAAACAAAAATCAATATTTTAAAAATATTCTACGTACTTCTCTAACTATTTACGTGTAAATTAAGCAGATTTGTTTTATTGCAGAGTTAAATTTACTCAAGATATGCTGCAAGCCCCGGAGTCCTTTTTTAAAAAGATGCACTATGTCGCCATTTTGTAAAATATATTATATCAAAAAATATATTTTTATACCTCAATACATATGTAACCAAGTGGTATTGTTCATTCTTTGAATAAAATTTTTTAAAGTTGGTTCATTTTGAACCAACTTTGAAAAAAAATGTTTAAAAGTTGGTTCATTTTCATACCTCTACAGTTGCTTAAAGCCTAAAACAGGGATGTCAAAGATACGGCCTGCGGGCAGCATACGGCCCGCGGGCCGCATCCGGCCCCCGGGACGTATCAATAAGGCCCGCGATCACAAGAAGTCAGGTATCTGGATCCTCGAGCTCAAAATAATTACCCTCTTTTATAATAATTCAGTACATTTTTTTATTTGAATCTGGCCCGCCTACACATTCTAAATTTAATATATGCAAAATTGAGTTTGACACCTTTGGCCTAAAAGCAAGAGACGTGAAAGCGGTCAAAATTCATAGTGAAATGTATGGCATGTAAAAATAAATATTGTTAAAAAATGGTCTTGTTTTTTAGTGTTCCGTACGGAACATTTACAAAATCACTTCGGTGTCCGTCTGGCAATAAAATCAGAATTTTATAAGGTTGGCAGTAAAATCAAATATTATTAGGTTGGTAGTTCCGATAAATATCACAACTGTTTGTTTTCTTCCAGTTAATATAACCTCGCATTGCAGTGTTTAACCCATGTGCTTTAATTTACACTCAAAGTATGGCTAATCGTGGTTGTAAAAAGTCTCCCAACACTTTTTATTATATACTAGCCGTGCCCGCGGCTCCGCTCGCGTGGACTTGATTCACCTTTATCGTCACTGCTTATTCGTTATGTTTATATTATTATATAGTTCAGGGGCCTTAGAGGCTCATGGCTTAGTTGCATACTTGTCTCCACTTCTTTTTGTCTCCTGTTAGCTTTTCCCAGTGTGGGATTCCCATCAACTCCAGATCTTGCTTTACTGCCTGAATCCATGTAGATCGAGGTCTACCCTTGCCTCTTCTTCCAACCACTCCTCTTATTAGGGCTTGCTTTGCCTATCTTTCTTCCTTCATCCTAGCCACGTGTCCCAATCATCTTAATCGCTGGCATATTATGATTTGGCTTATAAGGGGTTTCGTATATAGGCATTTTAATTCGTAGTTTGTTCTTCTTCTCCACAGTCCCTCTTCTTTTCTTCCTCCGTAGATTCTTCTCAAAGCTTTCCTTTCCCACACCTACAACGTCTCCTTTTCTCTTGCACTCAGTTCCCACGTTTCGCATCCATATGTCACCGTGGGTCTGACAACTGTCATATATATTCTTTCTTTTGCTTTTCTTGATACATTCTTCGATTTCAATATTGGATTCATTGCCCCAAACATCTCTATCCTTTCGCTATTCTTTCTTGTATCTCCGTCCTTTCTTGTCCACTCTCTGTTACTGTTACTCCCAGATAATTAAATTTGTCTACTTTTTCAAACATATATCTTTTTCCTAAGTTGTTTATTATATCTAAACTTTGGTTGCTTTTATTAACCTTCTTCTTTGTAATTTCCATGTATTTTGTTTTTTTTTCCTCATTTATCTTTAGTCCTCTCATCCTTCCCCTTTCTTCATCCTACTTATGGCTTTTTTGAGGTTCTCTTTTGTTCTTGCAATCACTGCTACATCATTCGCATAGGCCAAGCATTGGCAGGTTTGTTGGTATATCGTTCCATTTGTTTCTATCTCTTACTCCCGGATTATCTTTTCTAGTACCAAATTAAATAGACATGTCGACACTGGATCCCCCTGTCTTAATCCTCTCTACACCTTAAACTTCTCTGATACTTTGCCCTCAACCAACACTCTATTTTCGGTGTCATTCAGGGTCATTCTCACCATGCGAATCAATTTACTTGGAATTTTAATTCTTCCATTATCTTGTAGAGTCCTTCTCTATTTACAGAGTCATATGCTTCTCTGAAATCCACAAAGACCAAGTGTCGTGCCAAATTTTGTTCTAAGCTATTATCTTAGATTTGCTTAATCGAAAATATCTGGTCTGTAACCGATCTATTTTTCTTAAATCCACACTGGTACTCTCCCAGAATAGACTCGGCTTTCTCTGCTAGTTTGTTTTTGATAGTCAACACTACTATCTTGTACACGACATCCAGTAAGGCTATTGGTCCATAATTAGCAACATAGTTTTTTCTCCTTTTTGTATATTGGACAAATGCGCGACTCTCTCCAGTTCACTGGCATCTTTTCTGTTTCCCATATTTCTTGCACCAACCGGTATATTTCATTTTCCAGATCTACTCCTCCAGCTTTTATCATTTCTACAATTTCAACCCGGGGCCTTATTTTTTTGGGTTCTGAGTGTTTCTCTTATTTCTTCTTTGCAGGGTTTATTTGTCCCCTCCTACCCTTCAGTTAATTTTGCTTCCTATTTCTCATTCAACTCATTTTCATCTCCAATTAGTGTTTCTTTAAAGTATTCCCACCATCTATTCAGTCTTTCTGCGAAGCTTACTGCTAAACTTCCATCTTTTTTCCTAGATATTAGCATTTTGTCACTGTTTATTCCTTTGTATTTTATAAGAAAAAAACACATAAATCGGATAAGTGGTTCTTGAGTGCTAAGCGCAGTAATGGATAGACAGACAGACAGAGAGATGTTACGTTTTATATATATTATACATTTTTTTTGACATATATTAAATTAAGAATTAAAAAAAAATCACGTAAATCGGATGAGTGGTTCTCGAATGATAAGCACACTAACGGACAGACAGACAGAGAGACGTTGCGTTTTATATATTATATAGATTATTATTATATAACCTGGTCAGAGAACATATGTATGAATTTAAAAAATCACGTAAATCGGATAAGTGGTTCTCGAGGGATAAGCCCACTAACGGACAGACAGGCAGACAAAGAGACGTTGTATTTTACATATATTATAGATATAGATTATTATTATTACTAGATAACCTGGCCAAAGAATATATGTATGAATTTAAAAAAAGACACGTAAATCGGATAAGTGGTTCTCGCCTGATAAACACACTAATGGACAGACAGACAGACAGAGAGACATTGCATTTTATATATATTATAGATTATAGATATTCTCTGCTACATGATATTATTCCAAATTTAATGGTTTAGGGTGTGTACTGCAAGGAAACGCGCTAGCGGCAAACTTTTTTCCGACTTGTTTCACTATTATCGTCACTGCTTATTCTTTATGTTACCTAATGTAATAAAATATATCCTATAACCTGGCCAGAGAACATATGTATGTTTTAAAAAAAAAAGTACGTAAATCAGATAAGTGGTTCTCCAGTGATGAGCGCACTAACGGACAGACAGACAGACAGACAGAGAGACGTTGCATTTTATATATATTATAGATG